>JAHDVE020000292.1:0-24516 GCA_022606495.2 Halesus radiatus | reverse complement strand
GTAACGAACCACTTGAGGTGACCTATGGCAGAGGTGTTGGTTATCCATTAAATGGTTTCCGGTGGCGGTGTCTACGCCTGCCTCCGAAATTGAATCTCTCAAGTTAGAAGCAGTTGGGACTCTTGTGCGTTATTCGCAAAAAAAATCGTCAAGGTAGTGTTAATTCAACGAATCGTTCCGGGGCGGCGGTACCTATACTCGTTAAGAACCAGTTGATAACAAAGCACTCCGATTGGTTCATTTAAATCGTATCAACAAATGAGCACGGTGAAGGACCACGTGCACGCCTTCGATAAACAAAGCGTCCTGATTGGTTCATTCAAATCGGATCAACAAAGGGAAAAGTGTAAAATGTATATGTGATGGAAAAATGGGCGTGGCTTACAGCAAAATCTATGTGACGAAAGTTGATCTTTTGGATCAACGTTTATATGCCTGATTTGGTATTGGATCAACAAATTAGGGTGGATCAACAAATTCCTCCGGATCAACAAATTCCTGGCGTACCGTCGCGCCTGATCAACATAGTACGAGAGGGGATCTCTATATATATATATATATATATATATAGCAACACAATTTCAAAGAAGCTAAACAACAGGATGATTATAAAGCACAATGTAACTGTTGCTGACTCATATGTTATTTCAAACCACATTGGAATTGAAACTTGAGATCATTTATCTTAACGCATTGGTTACGGTGTGCACATATTTGTGCGTTTCAGAAACCTTATGTTGCGGCGGGGCGCACATTTTTGTGCATTTCCGTGACCTTCAACTTCATATACAAAAAACACGTTTTAAACTTGTAATTTCTTCTGTAATATTGGCTTTGCGGTGTAGCGGATAGGTGTCACTATAATACATACATCATCATGGATTCTTCACTGGTTCAAAACATTGCTAAAAGTCATCATTATTTTCAAGGAAGAATTGGAAATTAATTTTAAACATGGATGACAGACGGTATTTTTTTTTTGTCAAAAAATGAAATAAAATACGAAGATCATTGACTTTTACTTTAGTCATTAGCTGATACTTATGACGCAATAGACTCAAGTGGGGAAGCCCTAATATCATTTTTTATTCGCAGCTGTTGCGATTTCAGCGATTCTTAAACTGTGTTGTTATTACATAATATTATATGAAGTGTATTTGACATTATTTTTACTATTGTGATTTGTGGATGAATATTTTTTTATAAATAATTTGATAAAGGTTTTTTTTTTTATTGATACGAGCTCGAAGTTGAAGTTTGCTGACATACATCCGGTAGGGGGACTGCGATCTAATCCCGCCCGCCGCAAGTGACAGATTTTTAACAAACATCGCCGTAACTAATGTGTTAACAATCTCTGAATGAAATTTCTTATTTATTAAAGCCAAGAGACTATTATAAAAGATTTCCAGGAAAGAAAGCAGCAGCAAAATTGGTGTCACTTTAATGCAGTTGACTGGTAAGATGAATATTTGAAATATGATTATTTGTTTGGAAGACTAAAAATTCTTTCCCACCTTGCTCGATGTTCGAGGGCTCGGCTGTTTTGTTCTGGTTGTCATTTTAGAAGTAGCAGTCAGTTTTTCCTTTTCTCCGAATGGGCTGTTCTCCGGTAGCCCAAAATTCTTTGGCAGGTATTGCGCTAACTCTGTTCCTGGATAATAAAAAAAAAGCCATGAAAACGGGTTACGACTCGCAGGTAAACTAACTCAGCCAAAAATTATGTTCATGTAAAAAAAAAACAGAGTAAATTAAAAAATATATTTTAATGAAACAATCAAACTTTTCATTTTTAACACTGACCGGTTAACAACCGTTCCACCATAGCAAAATATATACTAAACAATATTACAAAATTATGGCAGAACATATATATTAGGTGTCACAGTGGGGGTGGGGGCGTGACTAGGGATTAGTAAAGAGTGGGGGAAGAGATAGAGATTGAGGGAGGGGTGAAAGGAAACATATTTAAAATAGGGCTATAAGATAGGTTTTTTGGATTGTTAATAATAGACTCATTATTATTAAGGGATTTCTTAATTTCCAAGGCTTCTAAATTATCTAAGCGTTTACCTTTACTATTAATGTGAAGAATATTGATCCACGTATTTTTAACAAAACTATGATTGTTTGAAATAATATGATACGATATGAAATCTATAATTAAAAAAGATATAATAATTTTTAAGACATGTTCTTTGATTCTAATTTAGATGTAAACGGTGGTTCCGAAACCGGTCAGCGTTAAAAATAAAAAGTGGTTAAAACAATGTTTGATTGTTTCATTTAATTATTATGGATAACCACAAAGTGATAGCTTCATACAATAGTATAAGAAATATACATTTAAAAAAAGTGTGAAACATGCTAACATTTGTTGTGAGAAATAGAAATCTCAAAAGACAATATTTTTATTAGAATATAAATGACCAAATTTTGAAGAAAAATTAGTGTATGAATATTTCATCAAAATCTAAAACTATTTCCGACACTCTCTGGGCAGACAACTATTGCGAATTTTATTATTTTGCAAAACAGCATTTTTTTCAGTAATAATTATTTTGCAACGTTGATTTAACATTTAAATGTTTAAAAGATTGAAATTTATCTAAAAGAGAGTGTTTTTTGTGTATGAATGGAATGGAACAGTGATGCACAACCTTTTTAGCGCAAGGGAAAATTTATCGATTTTCAATATGCTCACGGGCTATAGGGGGTAGGGAACCCACAGCTTGACATGGTTAACTTTGCTTAAGGTCAAACGGATAAATAAATATTCAATTTATTGGAATAACTTATTGAAGCTTATAAACCTCATTGTAATATTTAATCACTGAAGAAGAAAATATTAACAAATTTCAATGAAATATGAAACAGAAAAAGACACAGAAAATAAAAGGTAAAGCTCGCAACTGGCACTCGAACCCAGATCCAATGTCTTACCGGGACAACACTCTGGGTTCAAGACCCAGTTGCGAACGTTACCTTTTTATATTCTGGGTCTGTTTCATACGGTCTCCGTGGTTGAATGGTTATGATCCTTGGCAACGAATCTGGAGGTCTCGGGTTAAAATCCCGGTGTGCGCAAATAAATTTTATTTGATTAAATTGTATTATTTCACAATTTATTAATTTAAAATAATATGTAGTATATTTGCGGCAGGTTCCAGAGTGGTAGATACTGTCAGTATTGCCCTGGTGAAAGACCACCATTCAGAATCGAAACGTTGCTTGGAATGGCTTTAGCCATGTTTGGTGACCAGATCTGAATAGTCAGGTACTTCCCCCACCTGCCTTCCTTCCCATCTCCTTTCCCTCCTCAATACGTTCAGCCTCAATTGGGGAGGCCATATTTTCATAGTTGGGAGCAGTTGGGATTCTTGTGTGGTATCAAATAATAAAAATTTCATTGGGATTTGTTAATATACATTATCTTCTTCAACAGTAAATAAATGCCGTTGATTTTTGTTTGTTTTATTTAGCCAAGTGGGCCGCACGTAAAAGCCCGCGATTCGCAGGTTGTACATCACTGGAATAGAACACAAAAGATATGGTGACTGAAAAATAATTGAAAAATTGCAACCTTCTCGACGTTGTCTGGAGGAGTCAAATTGCTTTCGTTTCTTCGCTGCGGTTTTCTGGCAGATGACGGTGTGCTTCACCAGGGAGCCGGGTAGGAAGGTGCGGCCGCAGATGTCACACGGAAGCAAGTGAAGATCCAGTGGTGAAACTACTAGGATTAAAATAATGTTTCAGTAAGAAAAAGTTTATTGTAGGATACATTGGTAAAAAGGGGTATTGGGCAATAATAGTACTATATAAAATTATAACTAGTCGTTGGAAATAAAAAGTGCGTAAAGTGAGTTATTTACAACGGGGATTTTTTGAGGTATGGTGATTGTAAAAAATATGGTTTACGACCGGACCACAATACTCAAATTTAATGGTGAAAGTGTTATTTTGGACCCTTTAGTAGCTGCAAAGATATCGTTGTATAACCTTGAACGTGGTTCCAGAACCTGTAAAATTAGATTTCGTGGCTGCCGAGCAGGGCACAATAAGAAAAAACATTGGTGTATTAGAATCGAACAATCCATCAAAAAAGTAACGACTTCGCCATTAGCAGAACAGGGAAACGTTTCATCGCAAATCCTCTCGAATCCCGGGAGAGAAAATAATATAGTAAAAACACATTTACAACGGCATGCTAACTCCAAGAGCCGACAACTGGGCATAGGATGTTGGAATGTCCGATCTCCCAACAACAAGGTAGATGAGGTAGGGGAGGTTTTCAACTAACAGAATCTGCATATCCTGGCCATAACTGAAACTTGGCATGAAAACGGTGACTCTTTTTCAATAAAGAGACTCCGAGCTTTAGGATACGCGGTGCTAGAAGAAGCCCGACCAAAATCAACGTTTTTTCGGAATGACAACATCTCTAGCCTAAATCACGGGGGTTTCGCGATTATAGCTCGCCAAGGCTTGCGTTTGACAAAGGTGTCTCTATTGGTGCGTACCTAACTTTTGAATATTTGGGATGCAGAGTTTCTTCTGCAGGGGCGTTATTCATTTTATGTACCCTATACCGGCCTGGTTCAAAACAAATCACCGCGGACTTTTTTATAGAACTGTCTTGTTTTCTTGAGTGGGTTGTAGGACTTTCCGATACTATATTCATAACTGAGGATATCAACATCCATCTAGAGCGCCTGCAGTCACCCAACACTGTTAAGTTTACTGACCTCTTAGAGTGCTTCGGATGCCGTCAATGGATCAGCGACCCAACTCACGATGCAGGTGGGACTTTGTATATTTTTGTTTCAAAGTCAAGCGACCCATCCCTGATAGCAGATAGTATGGATGTGGGGTTATCAGATCACCGGCTAATTCACACTGAGATCGATTTTAACCCGCCGAAAATCCCTTACGTAACTATCACATCAAGAGCAAGGCGTAGTTTAGCAGATAGTGTGGATGTGGGGTTATCAGATCACCGGCTAATTCGCACTGAGATCGATTTTAATCCACCGAAAATCCCTTACGTAACTATCACATCAAGAGCATGGCGTAGATGCGGACTTCCCCCTTAAAAGTCAAGTCAACAGTACTGTAAGTACAGGGCCAACAGAGGCTACTAAACTGCTTGTCAATTCGTACGTTGTGTCACATCTAGATTACTGCAACGGAATATATGCAAGTCTCCCCAAATACCAAATTAACAAATTGCAATCAGTTTTCAACGCTGCAGCAAGACTTATCACCGGCGTATCTAAATATTCTCACATTTCAAAGCATCTCAAAAATCTCCACTGGCTCAAATGTCCTGAAAGAATCAAGTTCAAGCTCTGCTGGATGGTATTTAAGTCACTTAACGGAATGGCTCAGGCTTATTTATCAGAACTGTGTATTCCTGAAAATACCAATTCACGGCAGTCCACCCTTAGGTCAGCAGCGTTCTCAGCTATCGGGAGGTTGAAGGAACCAAAGCGCACAAATAATACTAAGTTGGGTGATCGTGCTTTCGGAGTATCAGGACCTAAAGCCTGGAATGAACTGCCGCATGACTTAAGAATTATCAAAGACTCGACAGAATTCAGAACTAAACTTAAAACTCATCTTTTCAGACAATCGTATCCATAAATTGAAGAAATGCAGCCGTAAATTGCTTAGTTAGGCCAGCCAATTGGTGTTTACCTAAAGTCATTAAATAGAAAAATTTTAAAAATTCACGCATCGGTGCGCAAATGCGTCTACAGCCCGCAACACTGTAAATAACTAAAAGTGTAAAAATAAATAAAAAATGTTTTTTTTTTTACATGAATACCGCATAAGAGTCTCAACTGCTCCCAACCGTCTGGAGCCAGTGAGACTATGGCATCCCCAATTGGGGAATGTTGTGAGGTGGAAGATATTGGGGAGGGGAAGGAGAAGGGGAGGAGGATGGTGGGGAAATACCTGGCTATTCAGATCTGGTCACCACACACGGCAAAAAGCCATTTCAAGCAACGTTTCAATTCTGAATGGTGGTCTTTCACCGATACTGAGAGTATCTTCCACCCTGTTAATATCTATTAAAAGCTTCTTATGCTTTTTAAGGTCCAGTACTAAAAATTATAAATATTTCAATAAATACCAACTCTTCTTGTGCCACCAATCTTTAAATGTAACAAAAATAGAAAAGGAGGGTAAAATAGCAACTGTAAAACTTTCATTTATACTTAAATTTTCTAATAAAACTGTGCTCATCTGAAGCGACCTGCCAGGTAAGTATGTTTTTCTGTATCCGTCTGTACATAATTAGTTAAAGAATAGGAAGTAATATTTGAACAGCGCCCTTGAGGTGATTTTTAAAAAAACGGTGCTATACAAATCATCCAATTATTATTATTATTATTAACAGTAAATAAATAGAATATAATATCGAATCACGAATATTTCTCAACGGAGTCAACTTGCCATGTACCTATTGTTTTTAGCAGTATTGACGCGAAATAAATAAAGGAATAACTTTTTCCATTTTTTTTTATATGAAGCGGTAACTTTGGGATGTGACATTATAATTTTAAAATAAAAGAACAACTTTGTTTACATCACTTTTATTTTTTATACACTTCTCGTAGTTTTAGTAGAACTAAAACTAGTTAGTTAGCAGTATACTGCCCTGAAGAAGCTAAGATAGTAGCGAAACCCGGTCGCCAAGAGGTATATAAAAAATAAAAGTGATCTAAATAAAGTTATTGTTTCATATAAAAAAAACAGTTTACACTCTGTGAACAAAATTATCCGTAATTTGGAATGGTCTTTTCTGTTTTGGTTATGTACCTTCCTATTAGACATTTATTTTGGATTTCGGTATTACAAATGGCCATATGTAGCGCTAAGCATCAAGCACATCTATCGTTGGCAAGCAATGATTCAGCTTATAACGGAAAGTAATTTATCAATACTAATAATATCCAACGGGCCAATATCATCAAACAGTTTCAACGTTATTACAGGATTATTATTAGGTGTCCTATCTCCCATTAGAAGGGATTCCCAATTGTGATTGTTATTTATTATTTTTTGTTAGTGGCGTCATTGCCGACTGCTGTGCCAATCTCCTACACGTTTAGTTTGGCTTGTCGCGTATTCCATTTCTTTTTGTTAGTTTTACTTCCGAAGTGCAAATACCTATTACGCAAATAATTGATCTTGGATCGGTATTTATTAACATTTTATACGTTTTAATAGTTAGTGCTAGTAGAACGAAGTACATATGTTTTTGTAATTTAGATTAGAGAAGAAAAAATAAAATAGTGAAATAAGGTAATGTAGTGAACTAAATAATTATTTGTATACTGTAAAATAATAAATGTTTAGTGTTTGAACAGCGAATCGTTAAGTGAAGTGCCTTCATAAGTGCATAAACAAAATGGCAAACAATAATTGAAGTGATTTTATGGAATTATTTCCAATCTTTATAATAATAATGTGTGTAGATAGTAGGTACTGTATTTATAATTTATTTTTGTAATTGTTGTCATCGCATCAACGTTGACGTTATTCTCAACAGTTGAAAATCGTCAACGATAATAAATCGGCGTTGGATGGAATTTTTGTCAACGCCCAATACTATTGGGCAAGGGCGTGCATTTCTCTATTACCAAAGGTAGGCTGTTTGTAGTTTTTCAAGTTCTGGTATGAATTGTGTTGAATATTTAAAAATCTTTCGTTGATTGTTGTGGCCAACTGAATAAATGCGGGTACAGGGATCTTACCAAACTCATGGGAAAAATACACTTTGATCAGAAATTTGTCACCTTTTTAAATGTTTCTATAATTTCTTCTTATAGTTTGACTGCCCTAAAACGGGTTTTTGTTCCCAGTTGGGCAGTCAAAGCTTTCTAGTTTTTATGGTTTAATAATGTGTGAAATAAAATAAAAATAAAGTTGATTTTTCTTAGGGCAGCTACAACTTTTAAGCCTTTATGAACTGCACGCCACTGGTATTGGGGTCAGTTGTGCCATAAACAAATTGAAATCAGCCTAATATTGGATAATGAAAAAGAGAATACTGCATTATCAATCACTTGCGGCCAATTGAGTTGATGTAAAGCTGTTGTTATAAAAGTGCTATTGTGTGTAGTTAATCACTAATCGGTTTCCTAATTCAACATCAGAAATAACATCAATAAACTAGGGAAACAGGAATGGTACTATTATGTTTTTGTGAAAATATGTGACTTTTTTTTATGCAAATACCAAACAAGAGTCCCAGCTGCTCCCAAACGTCTGGAGCCAGTGAGATTATGGCATTCCCAATTGGAGTATGTTGTGAGGCTGAAGGTGGTGAGGAGGGAAAGAGGAAGGTGGGGAAGTACCTGGCTATTCAGATCTGATCACCAAACACGGCTAAAGACATTTCAAGCAACGTTTCGATTCTGAATGGTTGTCTTTCACCAGGGCGATACTGAAAGTATCTACCACTCTGATTTATTAACAACATATACATACTTTTTTAGTAATTACATTATAAAATTGGGCCTTGTGCCTAACCTCAGATTAACGGCAGATATAAAGAGAAGTAGTATTTTTTCTACGGTGGGGTAGGGAAAGGAGGAGTTTAGATTAGACGGAAGTATGCGATAGATAAAATGGTGGTTAAAACTTTACCAATTCAGTTTCATATTGTATGTATGTATGTATGTATGTATGTTGTATACTATTATCACAGCATACTCTTTCAATTCTATTTAGAGGGCAATAAACTGTACTTACTAGCATCTTCTTTTACTTCAGTGTTTGCATTGTAATCTGGGTCAGTTTTGGTAACTTGAATAGCAGTGTCCAAATTAACATCCTGTATTGTATCTGCAAATACAATGATTCATTATTAAACATGTAAGGATTGAAAACAAATAATACTAGTGCATGAAATAGTTAATCTCGCAAATGGCTGGCAACGTGAAATACTTATGATCACTGACTTTGGAACCAGAGTTTGGCTGGTTTGACTCCAGAGAATGAAGAAGATAACATTAAAAAAAAAAAAAAAGTATAAATAATTATCAGAAAAACTGACAAAACATCTCGTTAAATCTCCGCAGGGTTAGATAGACGATGGTATACCCCAATTCTTAGTTCACATAAAACGTACTTCATCCAAATTCATACATTTTCTCATTATACTCGTTTATTGTTCCAACTTTTTTCATGACCCCACCTCACTTGATAATGCAATGTCTACCTCTGTAGTCCCCGATTCCTTTTCGGTCATACATTCTCCTAAAATTCTCTTCTTTATTCATTTACTGTACGTGTTCAAACCCATCTCTTTCATAATCTCACTCAATACGCCCACATCACCTCTGTTAAATCCGAGCCTCTCTTGCTGTAATATTAATAATAATAATTTAATATTAATTCCTTATACATTACAAACAGTAAGATTAATATATATGCAGATACAAAGATTTACAAAATTTAAAGAAAGAAGAAAAAAAAAATTGTTAGCAATGGTGGAAATTGGGTCAATGAGGCAAGACTCTCTCAATATTATATCAGAGTTCGGTATCAGAACTCAGCTGTGAACCACTTTGATATATTATTAGTAAATAAACTAAGACAATATTATGTTTCTATTTTTGAAACTGTTAATTCATGGTGGAATTCCATTATAATGATTAAATAAAAAGTGGAATAGTGTTTAAAAAAGTATTTTTTATTTAATCACAATATTATGTTGTATGAAATATCCCATAGGTTTTTTAGCTCCATATGTGCGTTCCAGGAATTGGATGGTGGATTTTTTTACTATGGAGTCGTGGCGCGCTGCTTAGGAATAGTATGGCACGGTGTTCAAACTGTAGTAATATTGTAATTCAAGTGAGTCGTGTTCTTGGCAGGTTTGAACTTGGGGTGCTTAACTTAAAAGTTAAAATTTAGTGAATTTGTGAATGTTGAAACCTTACAAAAATTCGATGGTATTTGGGACAAAGCCTGATAAGTGCAAAACGGTATCTCTTCCGACATGTTATGATCCAAGTAACCGTTATGATTGTTCACATGTTATCACATGACATATGTCAACCAATTGAAAAAAAAATGTCGGTAACCGTTTTTACACAAAGAAAAAAAAACAAAAAATGCAGTCATCAGTTTATGCCCAAACACCACCGAATTGCTTCCCAGTTATTTTAAGGTATATAAGAGTACACATTGCTTAAAAGGAATTTTCTATATAGCAGGAGGAGGAACAAGTACTCGTATTTGAGAATTGAAAGATCTGCATCAATAATATGCATTGTTCGGGAAATTTTTTTTTTTTTTTTACAGTAACTCCACACAGGAGACCAAGGAGGAAACAATTTCCCTCAAGGCCTATATCATCTTTGGGGATGCTGTGTGGAGGATCTTTTAGAGGATAGGAAGGAGTGAACTTGGGTCTTGAAGAGACCCATGTTATAGGATGGAGGAAACACAGGGGCCGGCAGATCATTCCACAGCCGAGCTGTTGAACACAAGAACGAGTCGTAGAAGCGACCCGTTCTCATGTGACAAATGTCAACCGTGTGCAAATGTTGGGCGCGCGTTTGGCGTATTTCACGACTATGCACCGGTGCCGAAGGGATCAATGACGCTAGTTCCTCGGAGCATCTTCCATTAAAATACCGGTAGAACAAGGACAGCATTCCCACCTGACGTCTGTGCTCCAAAGATTGAAACCCATTTGTTAAGATAGGCGAATCTATCAAGCGGACCGCCCGTTTCTGCACAGAGTCAAGGTTTTTTTTCAGATATTTTGGGACTCCCGACCAGAGGTGGCTGCCAAATTCTACAATGGGGCGCACTTGCGATTTGTACAAGGTCAGCAGTTGTGTACTATTAAAGTATCTGCGGGCTCTGTACAATACGCCCAGCTTCTGAGAGGCTAACTTTACTCGGGTTTCGATGGGAGACCCCATACCTGAGCTGATCACTTAAGGTTACACCAAGCATATCAATGGAGGGCTTGTTGGGAAGATTGCTTCCATTAAAGGAGACTAGATTGTCATTTCGATCCCTTTTAGGCGTAATCAGACATGATTGGGTCTTTGAAACATTAAATTCGACGAGGTTATTCTTACCCCAAGAGGAGACCCTCTCAAGGTAACCGTCCATTCTCTGTTTCAAAGCCCTCCGAGCCGTTGGAGTTTGTGTGCCCTTTGGGGGCTTGTCAAACAAAAGCAATCATGGACTGTACTGTCATCCGCGTAACAATGGATTGGTGCACATGTCAAGAGGTCATTGATGTGCAACAAAAACAATGTCGGAGACAGAACCGATCCCTGTGGGACGCCAGCATTTATTGAATGCAAGGAAGAGATGAAACCATCAGCAACCGTCTGAATCGATCTCTCCCTCAAAAAGTCGGCAATCCACGTACACAAGGAAGCGGGAAGTCCGTAAGAAGGCAGTTTGTTGACAAGTCCTCGGTGCCAAACCCGGTCAAAGGCCTTAGAAATGTCCAGTGAGACCGTTTGAGTCTCACCATAACGTTCCAGACACCGTCCCCAAACATGCATCACATACGCGAGAAGATCACCGCACGAGCGGTTCCGCCGGAATCCATACTGGCGGTCGTTAATGATTTTGTTCTTCTCGAGGTATGTAAGCAGTTTGTCGTTGATCACACGTTCCATCACCTTGGACAGAACTGATGTGATCGCTATGGGGGCGGTAGTTGGCCGGGTTGGAGCGGTCACCTTTCTTAGGTATTGGATGAATGACCGCTTTTTTCCAACCAGAGGGCACAGAGCCACATTTCAGGGACATTTTAAAGAGCTTTGTCAAAACTGGAGCGATTTCTGCAGCACACCTCTGCAATACCAGGGCAGGTATTCCGTCAGGGCCACTAGCTTTATTAACATCGAGCCCCCGTAAGTGGTCTCATATGGTTTGAAATTAAAGTCTTCCCTCTCATTGAATACCCCCTTTAAAACACAGTTAAAAAAACCTCCCTTTTACACCTTCTTCCTTAAACCGCCTCAATACGTCGCACAACTGACAGACAATATAATTTCACTAGTTTTACAAAGTGGTCTTGTGTGCTGCCATAAAAAAATGGTTATTCGAGTGTACATTATAAACAGCAAAATTTTAAAAGAATCCGATAATCACTGCTTCAAGACGATAATAAAACTACGGAGAAAATTTATGCTTTTGTTTTATAATTCATTAATAATGGACTTCAGCGGTTGAGGGCACTAAAGGAAGTTGTTGTTTTACGTTAAAATGGCAAACATTGGTTGGTGAGAAAAACACACTCTCTTGACTTGTTCAGTGTTAATGTTTTCAACTACAAAAGGTCAAAGGTTAATAAGGAAAGAAAGATTTATTCGAAATAAACTAAAGTCATTGTATTTTCAGACACATTACCCACAGTGTTTTAAGGTTAGCTATTTTTGCACGAATTAATTCTGTTATTGCACGATAGTGCGTATAGAACAGATACATATTTCTAAGGTTTATTGTAGTACACCCTAAATTACCCAACTATAGGTACCGTGTTTCAGCAATTATTGTTCAAAATCTTTTACTTATTGATCTTCTGAATAATACGTGTAAAAAACGATATGGCGTTCGATCTTTTTTCAATCGAAATCATATTTCCAGAAGAAAAGCGTTGCATTATTTTGCAGGCTTCAGAAAGAAAAAAAATGTTAACATTTTGTTACGCCAGAGCTCACTATTAGAAAGTTATTACATCTTGATAAAATAAATTCGCTGTGTTTAAGAATATGTTAATCAAATAATTTCATTATTACGTTACTTATTTTGTTTTTCCTTTTCAGCCAGGTTAAACCAGTTCCCCTTAATTTGCACATCAAAATCGGCAAGTAAATAGGTTTATATATTTAGTATCCAAATAAAATACATTATTATGATGCAGCATAAATGTTAATATCGAACAGAAGAGGGTTTATGATGAAACACTCTATAAAATATTCTAGAATATATATATATTTTTTTTTTTATTTTTTTTTTTTTATTGTTTATTCATCCAAAGAACATAAATACATACAAGGTAAAATAAGAAAGAAGCAAAATATGTAGTCCTGCAAAGCGGTCACATGACAGCTTGTCTGCAGGTTCTACAAAGATTAATTAGTCCTAATAGTAATAGTAATATGTATTAATCTTAAATAAAATAGGTACTTACATTTGACGTTAACATTATAGGTACATTAACTTAGCCATTAAGTATACATAGATAAAAATTTAAAGATACAAAGAAAAAATTTAAAGATACAAAGAAAAAATTTAAAGATACAAAGAAAAAATTTAAAGATACAAAGAAAAAATTTAAAGATACAAAGAAAAAATTTAAAGATACATAGATTGCTCATTTAAAATCCATAACTTCATCGATTTCACGCACAGCCTCTCACTTTCCTCCAATTTATAACTTTCATTAAATTTATTGAAAATCACTGGCACTATGTATTCAAGAGTTCGACCTCCGTATTTATTTGAAATTTTTGGAATTTTTAGGCCTCTTCTTTCAGTGAATCTAGTGCTGTGTTTATGCACCAGTGGCTTTTTGTATTGGCTTTCTTCCGCGTTATCTATAATAGTGATGTACCATAGGAGACCTTTTACAGGAAGTAGGCCCTCAGCACCGTATAATATTTTTAAATTTTTTCTTTGTCTGTATATCTTTGGTGTGACAATTTTTTAACTATCGCAGTTTGTAAATTTTGGACATACTTAATATACGTAAAGCTTGTGTGACCCCAAGTTCGTATTCCATATCTCAGAATGGATTCTACCATGGAAAAATATATAAGTTTAAGTGTGCCATGTGGCAAGACAAATTTTAATTTATAGAAGCTACTCGATATAGATCGGAGCTGGTTACATATTTTGGCCGCTTGCGTGTCCCACTTAAATTTATTATCTACTAATAATCCCAGATAAGCATAATCGTTTGTAAAATCGATCGTGTCGCAGTCACAATTTTTTTCAATTTTTTTTATGTATGCATTCAAAATGATGAGCAATTGGTTTTGGTAAATTCCACATTTTCACACTCGGTGACCTTATATACATACATTTGGTTTTCTTAACATTAATAATTAGTCCTACATCATGCGCCCATTTGAGAAGTTCATTAAAGTCTAATTGTAAATCTTGAAGAGCTATTAAGGGATTTTCATTTGATACTACAAGTGCAGTGTCATCTGCGAAAATGAATCTAAGAGCTTTTTTAAATAATTTGGACATAGCAGTAACATATATAATGTACAATTTAGGACCTAGAATTGACCCCTGTGGTACACCTGATTTTACATATCTACATTTACTCATTTCATTTAAAATCTTTACCTTCATTTTTCTATTCGATAAATAGTTTTTAAAAAAAGAAAGGAGTTTACCACGGATTCCTATGGCATCAAGTACATTTATTATTTGTTTATGGCAGAGTGTATCAAAAGCTTTTGAGTAATCAATAAAAAGTACCAGTATGTGTTTTTGAGAGTTTAGCTGGGAATTTATATAATTGGAAAAGTTTGCAAGTAGTTTATCACAACTTCTTTTTTTCTGGAACCCAAACTGGCATTCATCGATAATACCCAATTTATTTAAATATTTATCTAAATTTATCGAAACATATTTTTCTAAATTTTTTTCTAATGCAGGTAATATAGAAATTGGCCTGTAATTATTTATAGAAGAGTGGTCTCCATTTTTTAAAATAGGTCTTACAATGCTACATTTTAGTTCCTCGGGAATTTCACTCGTATCAATTATCATGTTAATAAAGTGAGCAATTATAGGGCTAAGTAATTTGACATGTTTTTTCAAATCACACATACGAATTAGGTCTACGCCAGGTGTCTTGGAATTTTTCATACCTACAATAATACATTCAATTTGCTTGGTATTAGCTCTTGGTAGGTACATTGAGTGCGGTAGATATTCCTGTACGCAGTCAGACGCTCGGACATCACATTCATGCAATAACTTATTAACTCCCTCATCAAAGAAGTTAGCAAAATTTTCTGCCACTATATTAGTAGGTTGAGACTTTAAGAAATATTTAGATACAACTGCATCACAGCTGGATTTATTTTTTCTTCCTAAAATTTTATTTATTTCATTCCAAGTTTTTTTAATATCCTTAAAACAGTGATTAAATTTGTTATTGTAATATTTTTTTTTTTGCGTACAATATTTGCTTATTTAGTTTATTTCTGTATTTCTTGAATTCGTTTTCATATTTTTTGTTGGTTGGCGTGTTTTTCCATTTTCTCCATAGTGCATCTCGTAGTTGTATATTTTCAATGAGCAAGTCATTCATCCATGTTTTTTGGTTATTGCGATATTTTTTTGTCAATACTTCTGTAACGCTACTATTTTCATAAATATTTTTAAAAATTGATTTAATTTCTTGATACATGGTATTAGGTTCAGATAAATTTAGCATTTCTTTCCAATCAGTCATTGTGATTAGCAGATCAACCTTTTTTTCAGATAGTACAGTATGGCATTCGAGGTGCGATTTGTCAATTTTACAGGTACAGAAATCAATGGAAACGGCAGTTAGGTAGTGATCTGCTATCCTTGTTTCACAAACGCATGACCTGAGTTCGGTGTTATCTTTTTCTCTTAAATAAATATGATCTAGACACGTTGCAGTTACATAGTTAGTTAACACTGCTTCACGTGTGATATCATATATGCATCTAACTAAACCGAAGATAGACATTAAATTTTCATATTGCACTACTGTTGAGTCGTGTTGACTTAAAATATTTATGTTCATGTCATCAAGAATCAAAATAGATTCTTTAATATCAATATTTTCCAAAATTGTTTCCAGTTCATCAAGAAATAATTTTTTATTTGTATTTGGAGGTCTATAGATTCCTAATAAATGCACACGTTTATGTTTGTTAACAGAAATGGTTCCGTAAACGCATTCAAATTGAGTTGGCATTATATCTATTTGTTCAAAAGTAAGGTGTTCTTTCACGTAGACAATAATTCCCCCACCCGATCTTTTGTTTCGGCAATAGTGGTATGAATTAAAACCCGTTAGTTTGTATTGATTCACATTATTTACATTTATCGAGGTTTCACACAGCATGATAATGTCAATATTTTTCAAAGAACTAGAAATAATTAGGAGGAGAGTATCCCAATACTTTGATAAGGATCGAATATTTAAATTTAGGGCAGTTATTATATTATTTCCTAAAATAAGTTTTTTTTCGGTCCAGTTTTCAAAATGTCGCGTCCGTTCATAATCTATTTCTGTTATATCAAAGTTTCCGTTTAAATCACCCATATTTATAATGTAGAAAAGAAACGTGAATTATTTCAAATACACATATTAGGCGTTTATAAAGGCAGACTAGATAGACACATAATATAAAGTCAGTTAACAATTTCGATAGGTTCCTAGACAGATGATGGTTTTGTTCGGACCGAGGTAGGTGAGATAATTGGCACCAGTCAATGCGTTGTATCTGTTTCATGCCTGAATATATGAGGGTCAGTTTATATTTCAGTACGCTCGCATCAACACTTTGGTAAAGGGACAATGCAGAATACACATTTAAAAAAAATTGTCGTAATGATTTAAAATTTTCGTACTTGTTAAGCAATGGAAACACGTTATGCTTACATGATATTATCATGACGTTTGTGACAATATAATTTAATAGTAGTACATACCTAGTCATAGTCTATACGACTTTGTGCGATATACATCATCTTTTTAAAGTACGTACAGTTTGAGTTATTAGCTCTATGATTAGTATTAAGGGTCAAATTAAATGTTTTGTTTTGGTAAACGCAGTTACTGCACTTTTCCTCTGAGTTTTTGTTTGGGCATTCCTTCCATTCGTGATCCATGGCACAGTGTAGACATTTCCCGTTTTTATCTTTATTCAAGCATTTTAACGCTGTGTGACCAAACTTCAGACAATGATAGCACTGCGTCAGGGGGTTGGCATCCTCCACTCGAACTCTGTTAAATCCAATATTAATTTTTTCTTTTTCCATGAGGTAAGACCTTAGTATTCCGCTGGTTTCCAAGTATGTAGTTAGTGAGTCCATTTTGGATTTTAGGTTTAAACATTTTGATCAATTTAACGGTGTGTTTTACATCATTTTCCATAATTTCTTTGAATCCATCATTTTGTGTTTTTAAAGCCTCAATTATTTCTTCTTCTGATAAATCTGCTTGTAGATTTCTTATGAATATTTTTGGGTTTTTCTTTTTTAGTTCTTCCGCGACCATGTTTTTTTTTAATGTTTTGTTTATTTCGTCAGTTAATTTCTCCGCGTGGTCTTTTGAAGGGCAAGATATTATTAATTTATTTTGTGAGGCTTTTCGTACACCGTTTACTGCAATACCCAAGTTAGATATTTTAATTTTTTTGACTATTTGCTCTTTTATTTCATCTGATGTCATGTCAGTATTTTCGCCTTTTACAATCAGTGAGTATTTCGATTCAGGCATCTGTTTGACTCTACTTGCATATGTTCTTTTTTCCATATTATTTGAATTTTCTATTTTTTTTCGAGTTTATCTATTAGTTTCGCTTGTAGTGAAACTATCTCGTTTTTCAGGATTTCTTTTTCTTGAGTCCATTTTTCCTCAAGTAGTTTAATGTTCAAAAGCAAATTATTTTTAGCCTTTGAATCCTTCACAGTGGATATATTTGATATTTCAAACTTGATATTTTCGATTATGGACAGCACGTCCATAATGGGTTAAGTTTTGTGACCGCGTAGCGGTCACCTAACACACAACGAAAACCTTTTCGAATATAAAATATGATATTGCATATAATGTAAATTAAATTTCTCCCCAGTATCGGACAGTGCAAATGATCAAAAAAGTGTCGGAAAGGAATCTGTTTTAGTCAGAATAATTAGGTATATTGTAATGGAATGAAAATATTCCCGTTTTTAAACCACACGTGTCCATCTAACAACGGTCGGAAAATGTGGATTTTCAGTGTACGCAAAAATTGAATTAGATTTTGCAGATATTTCACGATGTTAGTATTTATATGTTAAAATGAAGCATAAAATAAAAGTGAAACAATTTGAACAAAAAGAGCTGGTAACTGTTAACTGAAAAAAATGTTAGTTTGTTGAATTCGATATTCTATTAGTAACGGTAAACTATTGCACTATTCTTGTAGGTTGCGTAAATATCGATATCTTCGTGGGAAATAATTACATTGCGTTTGTCCAATAATAGATTATTTTTAAGATACTTCAATTTTTGTTGGCCTAATGGTACTGTTGAGTGGTTTTTGAATGATTTAACTTTTATCCCGATGAAGTAAGAGTTAAAAGTTAAAAATAATTATTTGTATGTTTCAACTTTTCCGATACTTGAATTTGTACCACCCGTAACATCTTCTACATTTCCACGTTCCAAAGAGTACACTTAAGATAAAAGCTGGAGCAACAAAGGGGTACAGCATCAAAGTGCATCTCATCTGTCGGATCGTTGAGGTTTTCAAAATTCTCCTTGCAGACCCCTCCACAAGCTAAAGCTCTCAAAGCTCTGAAACAACAACACTGGCCCGCAACACAACCTTCCTTTGGGTTATCACCCAACCCCCCTCTGCACCACCTAATGTGCCCAGTCACGCGACGATCCAAAAGCTAAAGTTTAATCTTCAAGTCTCATTTACGTGTAAGACTAATTCCCGTTAAACCGTTGGGATGATGATTGTATCTGCAATGAGATGAATTAATTTCAATTTAAATTTAACATGAAAGGAATTTTCCGTTAAAATATTCAATGTTAATATGTATGTACAACGAACAATTCATTATTGACACGTATTGAACATTCATCTTGAAATGAGAGTAATGGTGAATTGGATTCCAATAAAAAGGAAACTGGATGACAATGTATTAAAGTTGCCCAAATATTTGATTTGATTTTCTTTTGTCGTAATTTGTGACTGACGTTCTACAGATTTTTGCGTTTTCAACCTCATAGAAACCAGTACGTCGACCATGTGGCCGCGTCCAAATTTCAGGATCATTTCTCGATGTGAATCGCTTTAATTAGTGTCAAGATTGTATCGGGTCGAGTTTAAATAATAATTAATCTCCATGAGTGCGTCTTTATGAAGTTTCTAAGATTAATTCGAAGGTTTTTCGTATACCATATTGCTTTTAGAATAATATGTTGAAATAAATCCGAATCAATACTGAGCAGTAATTCGATTAAGGTTACATCATATTACAAGACACCATATTGCCAGATAATTAACGTGACTTCCCCAGAACTTGTGTGGCAATAATTCTAATCACACATGGTTACATTATTTGGTTCAAAGGAACGATAAGCTTTAAGGCATTTCCTTCACTATCATATTTAATGTAAGTCAGATTAACCGTTCTTTTGACTAACGATGCGAGTTGATTAAATAAACACAAGTAAAGGTGAAAGTATAAAATATGTAACCTTTGTTGTAGGTGGTTGGGAAATTCTCGGCGTGGGAAGGAAAAAGGTTTTCTGGGAAATAATTATCTGAAGGTAACTTCTGGGTAGATTTGCGATTATTATTTAATTCGTTGTGACTGTACTGGAGGCAAAGTAATTTCTTTTCTGTGACGCTTGGCTCGCAGCCACAAATTATCATTATTACTTTCCTGACTTTCGCTGTTGAGATAAGGTTGTACTTAAATGACTGATTTCAACGGCTTACTTGAAATCTCGCCACACTTAAAACGCAAACAGATCGATAAAAACAAGTTAAGGGGGAGAGGGATGTCGTTATTTTATAATTTTAAATAATGATAATATATTTTACCCAATACGATAAACATAAAGTTTTATGAGAGAAAAATATTAGTTAAGCCTTTTATAAAAATCCTTGGCTAAGCACTTATTATAATTAGTCCTACGTAAGTTTTAGAAAATATTTTAAAATGTTAAATATCATCAAAAATATTTTAAAGGTTTTTCTTTGAAATACCGAGAAAATAGAAAAAAAGTATCAGGTATAGCTTCATTTTTTATAAACTCTAACCTAAATGTTTTTTTAATGTGAAATATTAAACTTGGGTTATGTTATTTAAAAGAAACGTTCGGGGAAAAGATTTCAATTATTTTTCACCACTTTTTAATATTCATGAAATATACGTAGGACGGTCAGAAGAAGTCATATTTCTGGTTTCATTTTAAATAAATGCTTGGGATGTGTAAATTTAAAAAATACTTAACAAGTATTTTTCTCTTTAAATATATTATATTTATCGTATTGCGTCATAATATTATCATTATTTCGAATTAATAAATAATCCCTCTTCGACGTCCCTTTCTCGCCCCCTTAAGGGGGCGAAGAGTGTGTCTTCCATTAACTATTGATTGTAACCCTTTTTAACCCTCTTTTATCGGTGATTGACTATCTTCAGAGAAAACTTCACCTTGCAGGCTGTATCACGAAACAACTGTTCAAAACAGCATTTATACCATTCACGTACATAGGTTTCACGCGGCGCCTTTATCTACTGCATCAATCTGCCCACTGATTAGAAAATCAATAGAAGTGTGATCTATAACCCTTTAAAAAGATCTGATATCGCCGATTTGCATAATACTTTCAGACTGTCAAAAATTAAGATAAAGTTGAACCTTCTTCGGACACACAGACACGCTCACAAAACTCTTATCTACATATCGACTATCGGTGTATCTCTACCGCGAACCTTCGCCTGGGTTTTCATTTAGGATATTTATTTTTCACTATTCTTAAATCTACACATTATATCACAAAAATGTCACACAGAAGTATAATCCATATCTTAAACACGTAATAATAATCACTGTGAGATTATTACGATTTTGCTCACATAATCATATAATATTTCAGCATCCCTAATTCGATGCGAAAACCGCCAGAGTTTATAGGTGCCACAATCCAAATTTCCGTCGGATAAGTTTGAATGTTATCTCCTCTCGCATGGAAGGGGAGGCTGAGGATGGAACAACTTGTGTAGCGAACTGCTGGCACCTGTTGCCATGGATACGAGAGGCCCCTAGATGGGTAGGTGCCGGGAGCAGAGTAGGTACTCTCTCGTAGGCTTTTATCCCCCGTTGTGAAGTAGGGTGGTGCGGAGTCAAAACGCTACGATGATATTTGGTTTATATGGATTTGTTAACGATCTTTATGGTAGTTTTTATGCACACGCAGTTAAAGTAAATCAACAATGTAATTTTACTAGAATCATTTTCTCTTTTCAATTTCTTTCAATGTGCTGTTTTTTCACATTAAGGGGATCAACTTCAAAATTCAACGAAATCACGCACTCCTTATGCAGGTGGCGAAAAAGTTGAAATTTCTGCTTAACACCGGACATAAGCAAAAAAAAATCATCACGAAAATGCGTGGTTTATTTTATTCTTTAAAGCTCAGGCATAAATATTTAAATGTTTTTCAGTAACATTAAAATAAATAATAATTTCCCAAAGTGAAAAATATGACAATATTATAAAAAGGGTTAATAAGTAGGAGATTTTGCACTTTTTCAGGGCTAATACTTTTTTTTAGGCTTATAAAAAAACTCACATAAAAAATCTCAATTAAATGACAGGCCAAGGTGTGTTCTACTTGCAGTATTTAATTAAGTCACATTTAAAATTTCTAAACCATCAAATTTACAAACCGAAACTGAATGATTTTGCATTTCTTCCCATACCATAGTTTTATGTACTTCAATCATTAAATAATACCCATCTCTCATTGTTACTTTTGTCTATGTTTATAATCTGTCTATGCTTATATTTAATTGTTTTTCAGAATAAATTGTACCCTGACGAAGGAACGCTTGGCTTTGAAAAATGTGGGTGTTTATTTATTAAAATATGGATCACCATTTTTTGTATTTTTTATTTAATGTAAAATGATGCGACAAAGTGAATTTGCGTTTTTAAGTTTGCGTATTTTTATCGTCTTCATTTTTGTCTAAACCAAAAATTTCATTAATTCACTTTTTATAAGCCAAAATATAAACTCTTTCATTTTAAATCTACCAGAGTTCCAAATGTCAGAAACCAGTCCAGTTCTTCGAATGGTGGAGGAGAGTTGGTGGAGGTCATAGTGGGATGCTGAGGTTATTCAGCCAGCCGACGGCATCGGGAGTCACTTGGTTCAATACAGATGTGGCATAGGGCAACTGATGAAGTGGGCAATCTTCTACGATGTGTTCTGTTGTTTGAATATGTTCACATTCACAAAAAATCGGAATTCTTTAAACTCCATTTATGCGCCAGATACGCACAACGGCTGTGAATGCACCTGACGCGGTTTAATCCAGTCCACGTCTTCTGAGAAAGAGAACCCTGGCAATTTAATACTTAAACCAGAAACCAGTGAGAATATGGTATCTTTGATTAAGGTTATGTTGTGAGGTTGAAGGAAGTAGGCAAGGAAAAGAGTAGAGGAAGATTGTAAAGTACCCAGCTGTTCAGATCTGGTCACCTAACATATTTCAATCCATTTAAAGCAAAGTTTTCACTATGATGATGGTCTTAAACTGAACATTAATAGTTTTAAATTATTTAAATGGATAAGTGAGATGTTGAAATAATAAGTCAATTAAAAAACAAGAGCAAGACTTCAGATTGTTGCTCGAACGAATAAAAGTAACTCTTGAACTGACATCGATCTTACAATGTGTTTTTTATTCAACAAATCAAAAGTGGAAAACCTTTTCTCCGGTGGATAGAAACATATGACTTTTTTGTGTGCCAGGAATTTATTACTTTATATTTTCAGCAATCGGTTTCGAGGAGATATGACAAATAAAGTCTTTTGCTTGGCTGAGAAGTTGAAATGTTTGGGTTTAAATAGTATAAATGTCAGCTTGTAAATGACATTGGGCAGAAAATGTTTATCAGATTGGACCTGGAAATTTGAATGTGGATTTGATTTTCTCACAACCGTATAAATTTATTGACATAATAAAAAGTTATTGTTAACTGGCGTGTTTGGTATAAGTATTTTCATTGCATTGTGTGTATTTATACCTTCTTTTTTAATGTATAATTGGTAGAGAAGAAAATAACATTCTTTTAAGTATACAATGAACCAGGAGCCCCTTTCCGTTTGTTTTTAACCGTTAGAGTGCGGCCCAGCGCCAACGCGCTGCAAGCTTTAGTTACATAAATTGCGACGCAGCGCTATAGCGCTCCAATTTTCAGTGTGATTTTTGTCGTCCTTGGGAGAGAGCGTGTTCAATTTTAGCGTGTTATATTGCGGTTGGCACGTGTCTTGATAACTGTATTTATTGTTTATCCCGTTAAAATAAATACACCCAGAGTTAATCGATATATTTCACCATGTTAATTGAAATTTTATGCGACAAATAACTAAATAATAATGTTCAAAGTTAATACTTAAGAAAATATTGAGATTTTATTTTGTTAAAATTGCTCTAAATATCGTCTTAAAACTAAAGGATAAGGACATAATGTCTTATTCTAAAAAAGAACCGTAATCGGGCTCCAGATATAATATATTTATTTATTTATAATTAAACAACGGCCGGCCTTCATGGTCGAGGGGTAAGGCTGTCGACTATGAATCCGAAGGTCGCGGGTTCAAATCCCGGCGTGCGCAAGTAATTTTTATTTAATGTGTTGTTTCACAATTAATTCATTTAAAAATAATATATAATATATTTGCGCACGTTCCAGAGTGGAAGATACTCTTAGTATCGCCCTGGTGAAAGACCACCAGTCAGAATTGAAACGTTACTTGAAATGGCTTTTAGCCGTGTTTGGTGACCAGATCTGAATAGCCAGGTATTTCCCCACCTCCCTCTTCCCCTTCTCCTTCCCCTCCCCAATACCTTCAGTCTCACAACATTCCCCAATTGGGAATGCCATAGTCTCACTGGCTCCAGACGGTCGGGAGCAGTTTGGGACTCTTGTGTGGTATTCATATAAAAAAAATAAAACAAGAAATGAAATAGGGAACAACCACAATAAAACTCTTGCATATTTTACAGTTATAAAAACCTTACAGCATTTTTTTAAAATGATTTTAGCCGAAACCTGTAATAGGTGAAGAGTATATTATAATATAATTCCAATAAAAAGAAAATAAGTTGTATTTTCATGAAGTCGCAGTCAACCGTTTGATAGTGTTTGCTGTTTATACATACATTCTGCGTTATAGTTCAGACAAGAATAATGAACGATTGAAGTAGAAATTTCATGAAATTACGCAATTAAAATTTTTGTTTCAGTTACGATGAAATCTCGACATGCGTTTTGTTTAACGTATCAAGGTTATCTTATATTTGTATTCGTGGTGTTTTAATCAGATAGAAACGCTTCAAACCCAAAATGGCTCTGTAGCAGTATAAAAAAAAATAATAAAAAAAATCGAGAATATCGTCCCGGGTGTCATTCCGACGTAATTGAATGAAAAGTATAATTCCTCGAGACATTATTTCGCCTCGCTTTGCGCCCACCATTTCCGCAAATCGCACAGCAAG
>JAHDVE020000291.1:0-34242 GCA_022606495.2 Halesus radiatus | reverse complement strand
TTTTATTAACATTTTTGATTAATTACTTACCTACTTTAATCTATTTTTGTTTGTGTTTATAATTTGTCTATTCTTACATTATTGTGTTCTATGTTTATAATTTATCTATACTTAACATTATTATTTTTTAGTATTCTATATCTTCCTGATGAAGAAAGCATCGCTTTCGAAACATGTAGATATCAGTGTATATTAATAAAGTGGTGAATACAAAGTATTTCTTTTAATTAATTTACTATTATTATTCTAGTTAAAGTTTCTAAAAAGTTAAATAATTTTAGTAGTTGTGTTTAGTTGTTGTTTACTATGAAGAAAATATAAATATAAATATACATAATATAAATATAAAATATAAATATAAATATAATTGTAAAGATCATTCTTGCTTTGACATTCTAACCTAAAAACCGATCGGCCATAGATTTAAAGCGTCTAAATTAACCCTAGAAAGAAATTAACATTTACTAGTATTTAAGTTATAACGTAAATTTTGATTAAAAATTGAACTGAGTTCAGTATTACTGGCGTGAAGAAGGGATATAATAAATATAAGAAAAGTTAAAAATTATTTGAATTTTTTTTTAAATTAGAAACATAAATAAAATATTTCCATAAAAGCATCATACATAATATATCATATATATATATAATCGACTTATAAATATCTCTAATAAATGTGTTTAGAACACGAAAAAGTTTATGAATTATTTAGTTACAGACACAATGTTTATTTACCTATCTCACTGAAACCAGGTGCGTGCTATAACACAATAGTGCAATGACGATATTGTTTGTTTGCAAGATGGCCAAACAAACGAAGATGTTAAAATGTCGGAAGCAAAATAATGTCACAAAAATGTTCAAAGATTTTATTAGTTTTAAAATTAATTTTATATTTGTGTCCAACGTATAGTTCACTAAATAATTATCAACTAGATTATTAACAATTTTGTAAAACATAGTAAGCATAACCTTTTATGACAAGGTACGTAAGAATTTATTTTGAACAGATTCAATTCTATTGTGTAATGTGGAGACCAAACAATTGATCCGTATTCCAGGACGTTACGAACCAGTGAATTATAAAGAATCGTGAGACTTTGATTCACTCCTTACGGAGGACACTTTTTTCTTTTTTATTTCAATCGTGAGACTAATTTTTTTTTAAAACCTTATTGGCTGGAGCAATAAAACCAAACATCTTGTTCGCCTTACTTACCGTTTTTTTTCTATGTTGGTTGAAAGTTAAATTACTGTCAAAGTAGATTCCGTGGTCTTTGATTAATGCAATTTTTTTCTTCCTGTACTCGTATACTGCAGGAGAAATCACCCTTTTTAATGTTACGAGAGAATGAAATTGCTTTGCACTTGACTATGTTTAATTCTATTTTCTCGAACCACAAAAAAACATTGTCGAGATCTTTTTGTAATTTTTTACAGTCTTCTTCTGATTTGACGGATTGTCTTCTGATTTCTTTAGATTTTCTTCTGATTACTAAATTTCTTATGCATTACAAACACATTCGGATGGGGAAGGTGGACCCAATAAGTTTAGATTACAATTTTTGTCTTTATTGTACGACAGATTCATAATACGGAGACATGTTTAGTACCATTCATTTTTTATTAAAAAAAAGATGTAATCCGTCAAAATCTTCTACTTTTGTTATATTTTGGTACCGCACTTATGTAAATTCGAAAATACATTGTAGAAAGTAAACCACTTCTGACTTAAATCCGACGATTTCACTTTCCCGCAATGTTTGAATATGGAACGAAGTTGAAATGAGTTTAGGGTAGAATATATTTATTTCCTGTCAACAGCAGCACACGTCGAACCGGAAGTTCCGGTGCGCGCGGTGCCCCCTAATGGCGAAATAAACTACTTTAGGGGTGCATTATTAAACCCCTGTGAGTAAAAACGATGGAACTTATTAAGGGTAGTTGATCTACTGAAAACTGAAAGACAGTTTTTTTACCTTTGTACTTTGTGATTTATTTGTGATTGGCAGGAAACTGTTTATCACGCGTTATACCTATCGGCAAAATGACGAAATTACATAAATATATTTCTTCCTTGCCGGAACTGTCAACTGATTTGATGTGTCTCTAATTATTTCAATATCTCTGATACTGTACTTAACAAAGAGTTCATATTTTAGGTGTTCCTCACCAATACATTTATGTATTGGATAAAATAATTAAAATATATAAGTATTTATCGAAAGCAAAAGATTTTTTTTTTCGTAAAATCCGGAAAAAATAGATAATATTTACATGCGGTGATTACTTTCCGAGTGGTGCAGTAGTGAGGGAGAGGGGTACCTACGTGGTTTTGCTCACCGTGCCACCATGGGTTGTCGTCAGTAGTAGCCGGCATTCTGGTGGCTGTAATGGACGTATTATGTTTGGTAAATATACATGTCCGATTTTTATTTATGTGTGAAATCAAATATATATATGCTAATACGAGTATATTCAGGTAGATCTTTGCAATCATACAAAAATTGAGAAGCCAAAAATACGGGAATTATTTGATGATAATATTAGTAATTCTTAAATTAAAATACGATATCGATTAAAATTACGGAAAATAATAGTCCAGTAGTTAGAGTGCTGTCCCGGTAAGACAGGGGTCCCGGGAGTTAACTACCCCAGCTGACCTTCACCTCCAAGAAGACAACACAGGACGCCCCGTACTTCATTCCTCACTTCATCTTGTCTAGTAGATAAAATAGTGCATTGAACTCTCAAATAAGATTACATTATCTAGTTCCGTCTTATATCGATGCATATGTACTCAATACAAACGTCAACATCCGTTGCGTAACTGATAATACTATTTTGTTGTTTTGTACCAAATAAACTTTAGATATTAGATTAATCAGGACAGCTATAAAAGTGGCTGCCTCACCCTAAGTGAATTAATCTATCTTGTCGAGTGAATCCAAGCAGTTGCTTGTCGTATTGCTCACATGATAATTCCTTTTGAAATTGTACGTTACTTGTTGTATTTTATAATGTTATAAAATAAAGGATAATTAAATCCAAATATTGTTTAATTCTTTGAATCAAAGTGAACAAGAAAAGTTAACTGGCGCCCAGTACGTGGGTCATAAAATTCGGGGAAGCTGTTAAACTTGGCCGTAGCCAGGACTCCCTAGGTGTTTTTAAATACCTCAACGCGAAGGACCAACCAAAAAAAAAAATCGTTAACTGCGACAACATTCATGTAAGTACATTTTTCAATTGTTCGTCTATCCCATCCGTACGATAGATCCTTTCCCTACCTTATCCAAAAGGTTAGAGATAAAATCCATAAAAAAAAATCTTTTTATAAAATGGCACAGCCAAACGAGAGATCCGCTCTCCAATACTCAGAGTCGATTCTGGAGTATGACGGTTCTGCGCAAGATATTAATTTGTTTATAAAATCTGCTAGGGGTTACATTGCACGAAACGGCAATACCCCAAGCAATGTCGAAAAAGTAATTTCGAGATTGCGCGGCAAGGCATTACAGGTGATCCTTATGAACGATCACGAAAATAATATCGAAAAAATTTTGGAATCGTTAAAAATTGAATGTGGTGACAACAAGTCGGTCACATTACTTCAGACCGAACTAATTAACTTCAATCGGGGAAATAGAGATTTCGGAAACCTGATTCATGAAATGAATCAAATATTATTTTCAATAAAAATTAAAATTTCGGACCAATATGGACCAGCGAGTGCGCAGCTCCTAATGGAACCATATAAAGACACGGCACGTAATACGTTGTTAAATTTTTTACCCACACATATTAAATGTGCAAATCTAACAAAAATTACGACACCCTGTGTGTTGAGATACGTATGTTGGAGGCGCATGGTGAACTCCACTGTAATAGAACATTTAATAACCCACAATATAATCCAAACGGTCATAGAACGAATCATACCAATTTTAATAATAATAATAATTATAAACCGTGGCAACACAATAACTTCACGAACAACAAACCCGGACAGAATTTCGGGGTTCGAAATAATAACATGCAACAACAAAATAATTCTAAATATCTAGGAAACCCACAACGCCGTAACGAGGATGTTAGTATGAAGACAGCGCCTATACCACGCTCGTTCAAAGGCCCAGTCATAGACTTGGGTAATGGACGTACGGCACAGGAGCTATTTCAATGTGATCACGGAGGCCAGGATTTTTGGGCGAACGAAGAAGATCCCCAAAAAACCTCGCCCAACTAAACCACATTCATTAATTAATTTATTGTAATGGACTTCCATATGTAGAAGCTCCATAAAACATAATTTTTTAATCGATACTGGTAGTTCAAATCATTCAGGCTCTACTCATATATATATATTTTTTTTTTGCAACTAAATTAACAAAGAATTTTCGGTACGAACGGCGCACACCATAACGACCCATAGAGGTACGGTTGTGACGCATTTTTAAAAAAAAAAAAACAAAACTCCAACAAAGCAAGTTCAACTATTCCATGTAATGGACATAATCGAACTTGATGAATTATTGGAGAATAATGAACGTGGCTGCACAAATCATGTAGCCGACTTATTATCTAGAGTAGAGATCCATCATAGTGAGGTTAGTGATGATCAAGACTCGTTACGAGTAGAAATCACTTAGGATGCCCAGAGTGTCGCGGACACCATGCATAGCCATGTGGACGATAATGGAGGAATCCCGATTCGTCACAAGCATCCACCCCCAAGTATGAATAGGATATTTACAGAATCGAGTAATCAGGCATTACGTAAATTGAAAACAAAAGAAGCAGGTACGGATCATGTTTGGTGTATCCCCCTCGATAATGCGCAATGTATATTTTTAAATTATGTAAAATATTTAAACAAGAATAAATATGCGGTAATTATTAATGACGACAAGTTATACCAAATCGTCAGTAAATGTTGTAGAAAAGAACTGATTACAGTTATATTTTAATTACAATAAATTTATAAGAAATAATAATATAACCTTACCTAATGTAGGCTTAGAACGTTTAAAATATTTAATTGACCATAATAAAGCATTGATAGATAACCTTATTGTAACTAGACATAAACGAGGTCTTATAAATGGTATCGGGTCGGTAATTAAATTAATAACGGGAAATTTAGATGATAATGATATAAATAAGATAACGCAACAAACGGAAAGTAATCTACATTTGAATCAACAACGAATCTCTGTTACTTCGAAAACCTTAGAAGATTATTACACTAAACTTAAAAATATTTCACTTAACCAATTAGTTATATGGGCTTAAATAAGCCACGATCATTATGAAGATCAAACTGATTTGTTGATCACACATTTAATTTATCAAACGGAAACAATAACTGAATTAGTAACTAGAATCACGGAAGCAATTACCTTTGCCGCTCATGGAATATTAAACCAAAAGTCTTCATGGACTCAATATCACAAATAAATTCAGAAAACTTATTTTCTAAAGACTTTGATATTATTCAACGCTTTTTACAAGTTCAACTCATAAAAACCAAGCAAACCTTGCATTTTATTCTATCCCTTCCACTAGTAGAGAATACAGTATACATGTATAATGAAATTATTCCCATAATATCCAAACCAGGTACCCAATGCTTCCAACCCCACCTCCCATCCAGACGAATATTGAGAGATGGAAAACAAATGTATGTCGCAAGCAAATGCCAAATAATCTCTATGTAACAAAGAAGTAAATACCATTGATGATTGCACCACCTTGGTGTTAGAAACCCAAAACGAGCAGAACTGCAGCCTTCACAAGATCACATGCCCAGAAGAATATACCCATATTATAGGAGACAATATGATGTATGTATTTCGTGACAAGCCCACCCCACTACAAGCACATTGCCTACAACATAAACAGAGTATTGTTATTTCTAAATCGGTACTCGTGACCAACGATGAATGCAGCATACAAGGAAAAACATTTAATATGGGACGGACTATCAACAAGGAAACATTAGTCATTACGTATTCCAGAGAAGAACTACATGTATTAAAGTTACCCACATTACATATGGACGAAATAGAAAAACCACACGACGATTCCAGCATCACCACCAACGTGACAGAAACCACCTCCACCAGTGGAAGTCTACATATCACACTAACAAGTTGCCTAATAATAATGGCAATTGGATATATCCTATGGAAAATATGTAAACTCTTCGCATCCCGAAGGAGTTCCCATTTAAAGGGGGGAGAGTTAACTACCCCAGCTGACCTTCACCTCCAAGAAGACAACACAGGACGCCCCGTACTTCATTCCTCACTTCACCTTGTCTAGTAGATAAAATAGTGCATTGAACTCTCAAATAAGATTACATTATCTAGTTCCGTCTTATATCGATGCATATGTACTCAATACAAAACGTCAACATCCGTTGCGTAACTGATAATACTATTTTGTTGTTTTGTACCAAATAAACTTTAGATATTAGATTAATCAGGACAGCTATAAAAGTGGCTGCCTCACCCTAAGTGAATTAATCTATCTTGTCGAGTGAATCCAAGCAGTTGCTTGTCGTATTGCTCACATGATAATTCCTTTTGAAATTGTACGTTACTTGTTGTATTTTATAATGTTATAAAATAAAGGATAATTAAATCCAAATATTGTTTAATTCTTTGAATCAAAGTGAACAAGAAAAGTTAACTCGGGTTTGATTCCCAGATGCGACCAATGCCTTATTCATTGTCTTTTTCCGTTTCATTTCCCATTTGAGAATTGTTTATTATCTTCTTCAATGATTAAATATTACAATGAGGTTTATACAATAAGTTATTCCGATAAATTGAATAATTGATTTACTTAGGTAGGCATGATGCTGCCTTACCTACATTTTATATGTGTCAGATATTCAGAGTAAAGTACTTGTACATTGTTATACTAATTAGTCCATAGGTAGGTACTTGTTTGTCATATAGGTATGTGGAATACATTTTTTGAATCAAAAGAGTAAAAAAATAAATAATCTTATCTATAAAACAGACATAACGAAGTGGATATTTCATTACTTATCTAAATATTTCCATCAGAAAACCTGTGCAATTTTTTGAAGCCAGATCTCACTAAATTCGCCGGTTTTTACAGATATAAAAAAAGCATTTTCTTCTGTTTACCAAAAATCTGTTTTTGCAGGGAAAACTTCTAATGCCTTCTTTTTACTTTGTTGGGAATCAAACCCGAGAAAACCCGCACCGAGTCATAGATAACACTTACCCCAATATACCGTCAGCCGCTTGAATACCTGCATTTAATGTATCACACTTTAATTACCAAGGCAGGCATATTTTCGTATATTTAAAGGCTTTTTTAGTTCCGCTTGGAGGCCTATCGCCCCTCGGAATAGATTCCCAACCCTTACCAAGGCTGGGTATTGTCCACCCTGGATATAATCCCCGAAGGTGCGGTATTCTAATTTTTCTGCGCTCCTGGTATAATAAAAGGCTTTAATCTATAAAGAGGGCAGTTAGTTGCTGTGTTAATTATACACATGAATTATTTCACGACGAAGCTAAAAATATTAAATACAGAAATGGAAAAAAAAACGAAACTTGTGAACTTTTTTAAGAATTTATGAGTTACATATAACCCTTACATATAACCTACCTATTGATAATCTTTTTTTAACCATTAAAACTTTAAAATCTATTCGAATGAAAGTTTTTTTATCAACCCTTTGTTTGTTAATACAAACTTTCTTTGGCACCACTGATTTCATCTCTCGTTTAGGCACTGCCGTGCACAAAAATTTACTGAAACACCAGTAACCAAATTCTAATAAAAATTTGTTGAAATTTTCGTATTGTTTATATACATATTTTTTGTTTTTATATTTTCATTTACATATTTGCCTTGAAAACTCAAACTTAATATGTAGCAAAAATTAACAGTCCCAAAATGAGTGGAATTTAACTCATGCGAATGCAACATTGTTGTATGCATATAAATTAATAAATTTAAAAAAATATATATATATACGGATATGATTTAATAAATTTTTTTAAGTATTAATGGCCTAAACACCGAAATATTGCAGCTCAGTTACCCAACGTGAATACATTTTTCTGGTTACGTGACAAAATTACACAGGCGTGAATTTCACGTACCAATACACTGCCAGAATTACGCCTGGACGGTATTATACACGGACGGAATTACACATTGGGAGAATTACACCTACAGGAATTACACACTATGTGCTAAATAAGTTTTACATCGTAAAAAAATAACAAATGTAAGGTTTAACTAAACACCTGACTAATTTAGAATTTTAGCGCATATTTCAATATAACTAATTGGATTTTTTTTTAGATTAGTTCTCTTCAAGATAGTCAAGATCACGAGCTTTAATGTGTGATTTTTTCTAAATTTTTGAGTTTGAAAAGTATCGCGAAATACGAAATTTATTTAGCGCACACTTAACACTCTTATTTATACCTATTAAAAAAGTTGTTGTGTCTATAATTCCAGCTGCTGTAATTAAAGTAGGTGTAATTCTTTTCATGCGTAATTTCGTCTATATGTAATTCCGTCCTTGTGTAATTCTAGCAATGCAATATTTATAGATACGGGAAATTCACGCTTATGTAATTTTCTGTCTACTCATTTGTTCTAATTTCTAATATATCTCTATATATAAAAAAAAAGAATATTTGGCTGTGTGTTGAAGATTTTCTCAAAAATTACACTACCGGTTTCGGTGAAAATAACACAGTTTGTTCGTATTAGTGCCGGGAAGGCTTGGATAGTAGTTGTAATGAAATCTAACATAACGTTTTAAAATATGTATGAAAAACATTGAACCCGGCATGTTGTATTGAGGTTAGTCCACAGATATACCACTCTGATTTGCCACAAATTACATATTCAAAAGAAGAAGGTTTGTTTGGGAAGAATATTTTCAAAATGAAAAACACGAGTAGGTACTTGCTTAAGAACTTTATTAATTAAATGTTTAAAAAATTTTTTTTTTGGAATGAAATAATATTTTCAAATGAATGTTTCTTTATAATTTCTTCAAACGATTGGTATTTAATTTGTGGCGTCATTATTAATAAATTAATATTCATATATTTCTGATGATGAAAGCGTCGCTTTCGAAACATGTAGATATTTATGTATATCTATAAAGTGGTGAAAACAAAGTATATTTTTTTAATTAATTTATGAATGTTTATTTGTTTAGATATGGTAATAGTCGTCATAAGGCAATACTTTCACGGTCAAATCAATTACGGCTCCCAAACGACAAGAAATAATTCAAAACTTCATAACTACATTAAAAAATAAATAAATAAATAAACCGAGAAGGCCCGATACACACAGCTAAATATAGCTTTGATAAATATCTTTTAATTAATATTTTGGTCGAAGTTCAGATGTTCCAGATTATGTAGATACATAGCTATTTTATTAGAGTTGCCAACCTATCTACTACATGTATACACCATATTATTTATATAATCTTGTGACATATGTATTGCAGAACCAGGTTAAAGTTTAACTATAAAATGTAACATGTTATATCAAATTATAGGTATCAAAACACCTTTTCAAAAAATTGTCTAGACCTCGTGAAAACGTGCATGTACTTAGATAATAGAAATAAGATTACAAAAACAAGTAATTTAATTTAACAACTGAAACAAAAGTTTCAAATGTAAAAATCTTTATATATAAAAATCAATGTAAGTTTGTTTGTGTGTTTGTCTTCGATGTTTTCGAAAATCACTGGACCGGTTTGGCTGAAAATAGCACAGTTTGTTTTTATTAGTGCCGGGAGGGTTTAGAAAGTAGTTTGAATGAAATCCAATATGTAAAACTGTTGCTATAACGTTTTAAAATTAGTATGAAAAACATTGAACCCGCCATGTTTTATTTAGGTTACCACATAGATATAACACTCTGGTTAGCCACAGATTGTACATTCAAAAGAAGAAGGTTTTTTGGGTTGAATATTTTCAGGAAAACACGAGTAGGTACCTACTTAAGAACTTTAAGATTTAAATATATTTTGAAAAAATAATCGTTTGGAATGAAATAAAATATTCAAATGAATGTTTCTTTATTTGGAGATGGTAACTTTCGCTGTCAAATCAATTATTGTACCCGAGCAAGGCCGGGTACACAACAGCTAGTACCATATATTAAAATTTATTTGCTGTTAATTTGGATGAGAAAGTCGTAACGGTTCAGATGTTTATGAATTCAGATCATCAAAACTTTAGTAATAAAAACAAAAATACAATAATTGATTCTAATTTCTGACATAACAGTGATCCTAAATATTTATTTACTTACAAACATAATAAAATTATTAGCGGAGTCGTATTAATAGCTCCGTGGCACGAACCGTGAATTATCATTGACTTATCGCCAACTAGATTGTCAATAAAGCATTTAGGCAGTCGTCAATAATTGGGTCTATTACAGTAGCCAAAAGTTAAGTAAAAGTTATCTACTCCAGCCACTTGTACTAGCATGTTTCATGTTTTCAATTATTAAGCTCCCGAAGCTCTAACGAAGCTTGGCTTGGTACGAAAGCTCGTAATTTTCGGACAACAGGTCTAATAGGGTTGCCAAAATTTAATTTATTTAATAAATGTCACAAAAGTTTGCAGATTTACCAAACATTTTTCCAGTTTTCTATTTTTATATTGATCGATATCATATTCCAGGGTTATCTAATCTGCATCGTAATATTTCTTGTGTAGATATGCTGTACATTTTGAAAGTACCTACCTAATGGTCTACCTAACAAAAACATTCAAATCTTTCATTTTAATGCGATGCGAAGTAATGCAAAATCATCTGTTTTTGGTTTGAAAATTTGATGGCCTAGAAATATCATATATGATTTAATTAAATACTGCAAGCAGAATGCACCTTGGCCTTTGTTGTAAGAGGGCATTTTTTAAGCCTAGGAAAAAATACTGTATCAAATGTTTAAAATGAAAAATCGCCTGCTTACGAACCCCTTTTCGGATATTGTCATATTTTTCATTGTAGCAAACAAACTAAGTTTTTTAGAATAAGACCGAACAAAATTTTAATATTTATGCCTAAGCGTTACAAAATATAATAAAACACGCATTATAATGATGTTTTCTTTGCTTAAATTGAAATACGCGGCCAATGTTAAGGGGAACGGTTGCGGTGCCTGTTTCATACAAAACTGAATCTTGGATTGGAGGCCAAAATACCCATCCAAACGGAATGATCTATTTTTTTAAATTAAAGGTTTAGTAAATATCTAGTACGAATGAGAAGTATTTTATTTATTTTTGTTTTACCTTATGAAATATCGGCCACTAAAGGAATTGATTTTTCGAGATTTTTGCAAATACAAATGTACGATGAATAAGAATTATGCATAAAATACCCATCCAAACTGAATGATCTATTTTTTTTAAATTAAAAGTTTAGTTAATATGTAGTACGGATGAGAAGTAATTTATTTATTATATCCCTTAAGGGGAACGGCTGCAGTGCCTGTTCCATACAAAACTGAATTTTTTATTGGAGGCCAAAATACCCATCCAAACTGAATGATCTATTTTTTTTTAAATTAAAGGTTTAGTTAATATCTAGTACGGATGAGAAGTATTTGATTTATTTTTGTTTTACCTTATGAAATATCGGCCATTAAAGGAATTCCAATCCAAAATTCAGTCTTGCATGAAACAGGCACCGCAGCCGCTCCCCTTGATATGAGAGCTGTAATGCTATTAGAAATGAGAGACAAAATAATAGAATGCATAACAGTTATAAATTATTTTTATTACTGTTTCATGTGAAAACTTGTTAAAACCCGTCCGATTTATGGTGTGACTGATGAAGTGTCATCGGACGGGATGCATAGATAGACACGCACTGTACGTCGATTATTAAAAATTGAAACAAACCCTTCCCCCTTTCCTCTCTTCACCAGTGAGGGAAATGTTTTCCATCGGTGACGGAAAGCAAAAACATTGTATATAGACACACGGTACGGTAACGCCCCTTTGTTTTTTTTTTGTACAAATGTTTTCAAAAAACATTCGCAGGAGACGCGGTTTAATACAACACACATAATTATAACACAGATAACTAAACACCTCGGTACAGTTTCTCCTAGTGAGATGTTCACAAAAAAGCTTTTTTCAAATTATTGGTGATATTATTAACTATATTCATTTTTTTTCACTATATCGTCAATTTTGGGAGTTCTGTGATCAAAACGTTAAAAAAATATTTCTGTTTTGTTTCCAGTCTGACATAGTCCATCAGTCCGTGTACGAGCTGGTGCACAGTGAGGACCGCGAGGAGTTGCAGAGGCAGCTGATGTGGAACTCCTTCCTACCCTCCGACCGGCAAGCCGCCTCCCTGGCCGAGGCACTCCGGCCCGAGTACTGCCAGCTGCTGGAGAGGTCCTTCACCGTGCGCTTCCGCTGTCTTCTGGACAACACCTCTGGCTTTCTGGTGAGTCATTAAATGGTTCCTGGAACAGTTTAAATTTGAGGGTCTCAAAAAAACGTGACAGCACGTCTAGCTGTTTGATCGATAGAGATCTACAGGCCTTGGTCACACTGGATCAGCAAGCAGAAATTTGAACAAGGTCGAGATATATTCTCTCGCTTTAAAACAAAATATCCCACAATCTGCGAATTGCAAATTCATCCCGAACCAGTTAAGTGTTTAAACAAATTCATGCGAAATGTACTAATAATAACTTTTTGACATTTGGGGAGGAAGCTTAAAATAAAACTAAATCAATGGAAATGCATCTTCAAGGATCGTTAACAAGTCCGGAGCTATATAGTGTTTGGAGTAGACAGAATTTTGGTCACTATATATATTTCCATGTGGACTAGCTTTGACCAGTTGCAGATAGCATGATAAATCCCCTTTTTAATAACACATTTTTTTCTCTTCTATTAGTGCAATAAGTAGGTAGATTTGAGCAAGTGGTGCCGGTGTGCTCTCTAGCTAGATGTTTCTGAAACATTGCGCACATTACTAATGCTTTATTTTATCGTTACAGAGATTGGACATCCGGGGCCGCGTGAAGGTTCTCCATGGGCAAAACAGGAAGACGGAGGAACCTCCGTTAGCCCTATTTGCCATCTGCACCCCCTTCGGCCCACCCTCACTGTTGGAGATTCCACAGAAGGAAGTGATGTTCAAGAGCAAACACAAGCTGGATTTGGCACTGGTGTCCATGGACCAGAGGTTTGTACCAAAAATAGTATTTCAAAAATAATGTAATCATTTGGTTAACCTTTCTGCACCTTTGCGTGTTTAGCTTCTTCTACGAGGATTTTCTCCCCGGGCTCCGGTCTCGATCTGCCTCTTTGTTTCTACTGAAGTATCCACTTAATCATGATTACTGTTGTTCAGTAATTTGTTCCATATCCTCATCAGGGCGCAACCTCCCACGGTAGGATTTGACTTTACACACAAATGGATATTCTCCACTAGTTCCAAGCCAGAGTAATTTGACTTTATTTTTCCTATCATCTTTCTATCCTGCTCCAATCGTCCTCCATCTAATAATTTCACGTCTGTGTCGGTCTTCCTTAGGGTTGCTTTCAATGAAACCATTTAGTCCAACTACTTAACCATGATTATCGATGTTCTTTCATCCGTTTGTTTCTTGCCCCAGTTATCAATATTAATTTTCCCAATTATTAACGTATTTCAAAGTAAAAGTCGACTACACGAAAAGCGTTTATTAGACACATATCATAAAATGGTAAGACACATTGTTTTATTTAGTGATCTAAAACATATTTATCATTTGTTTTCAGGGGAAAGTTGCTACTTGGATATTCCGACTCCGAGCTGGCCAACCTGGGCGGATACGACCTGGTGCATTACGATGATCTTGCGTATGTTGCAAGTGCTCATCAAGAATGTAAGTATTCCTCAAACTTCACACAATTCACTGCCATTTCTCTTTACCAAGACCGAGTATGATATGGCTACAATTATTTATTAATTTCTGTTGCAGTGTTGAAAACTGGTGCTTCCGGCATGATTGCATATCGCTTCCAGACCAAAGAGGGCCAATGGCAGTGGTTACAAACTTCTTCCAGGCTCGTTTATAAAAACTCCAAACCCGACTTCGTAATAAGTACACATAGGCCACTCATGTAAGAATACTACATTATTTATTTGACACACGAGTATGTATTGGTAACTAGTTTATAACTTATATGTAATAATTTCCAATAGTTTATAAGTTACAATATTTAGTTATTTGTAATAGTTTCCAATATATAAATATAATACATAAATTACAAGTAGTTTTTTTTGTAAACTTCAATTTATAAATAACTAAAATAAAATTAAATTAAAATCACTATGCTTTCTACTCGTATCTGCGTGGTAAGCTTCAACAAAGTACATTTTAATAATTATTTTCTCATTTCCTTTTCAGGGAGGAGGAAGGTCGTGATCTCCTCGGTAAAAGAACTATGGACTTTAAAGTAAGCTATTTAGACGCTGGACTGAGTAATTCGTACTTCACGGATGCAGACCAACTGGTAGGAACTGGACCGCTGGTTGGGCCAGGAACCTCGCCCAGTGGGGCCCCTCCACAGAGAGTCAATCGTCGGTACAAAACTCAGCTCCGGGACTTCCTTTCGACCTGTCGGACCAAACGCAAACTAGTTACTGCTCCAACTCCGACAACTCCTACGCCTACTTTGAACTCGATGGCCGCTGCGGAGTACATGTGTCCAGATTCTTCGAGTGCCGCTGCTGCGGTGGCGGCTGCTTATTCTAACCTCAACACGATGTACCCCGCCCCTTATGCTACAACAGCAGTCCCAGGACCTGCAGATAATGGTCTTTCCTACATGGGGCACTCTACAAACTTCCAACATTCCCTCTACCCGCCTACGGCTATCGATAACCGCTTCCTCACCACCGATAACCTGTTTCATCAATACCGTCCCCTCGGGACGTACTACCCAGAGTACCACACGGCTGCAACTTCGCCGTACGTCTCAAATGGATTCTTGGACATGTCGCCACGAGGAACAACGTGTTCCCTTCCGACATACGACGCCGGGGGAACGCCGACACATCACAACTATCCGATAGCCACCAAACCTTCTGTTATGCAGATGGACGATAAGATATATTCCTGCCAGCAGATCTTAGACCCATCATCTCCGGGGAAATACGCCACGTACGCAGACAACCGAGGATACACGGTAGCCAACGTAGCAGTAACTTCCCCTTATTCCGTCAGTCCGGTCAGTCACCCAGCGCAGCCTATTACGCCGAACTCCCAAATTAAAATGAGCAAGAACAAACTGTCGCCCCACGAAGAAGGGGCTATGTCTTCGTCCAACTCCGAGGGTCGGTCTCCCGTGAACATGAACGGGATGGTGACCCCTAAGATGGAGGAACAGAAGGGCGGGAGTCCCGTGCAGTATGGCGAGGCGCCCCGGCAGACGGTGCTGATGTGGGGGGCGCGGTCCCCGGGCGGGGGCCAGGCGGGTGCGGGGGGCGCGGGGCCCCCCTGGAGCTCCCCCGGGGGCAGCCCCCCCCCGCCGCCCCCGGACCCGCCAGAGGTATGGCCCCCCCCGCACCAACACCAGTATTACCACCCCTACACTGCCTCACAGTGAGTCACACTACACTATTGTTTTTTTACTTCATTTTTATTAATATTATTTATTATTTACGGGCATCAACGTGTAGGTAACTACATGGTAACTACACGTGCTGATTCACACAGGGCGGTTGAACCGTGCGGTTTACACCGCTCGGTTCTGCGGGAATACGGAGAACCATTCTGGTATTCATATGAAACTGCGTGGTTTAGAAACCGAGCGACCGCCAAGAATCTCGGTTCGCGTGGTTGCCGCGCAATTTGAGGTGTATGAGAGTGTTCAGTCACCGCGCGGTTCCCGAGTACCATGCCGCTCCATTTTTAAACTAAACTAGAGGAGGAGCAGCAAAACCGCGCGGTAGCCGCCGACGTGTGTAAGCTCACGTCAAACCGCTTGGCCCCATAACCGCTCGGTCGACCGACCTGTGTGAATAACCTCCACGTCGATAGAAACATATGCATTTGACTCTGGGTCGGGTTGTTTAGGGCTAGATTCCTATTAAAACGAAAAACATTTGGGTGTTCTGTTCTATTATTATTATATAGACTACCGATGTCAATTATTCTCATAATATTGTTAGAAAGAATATACAAAGGGAAAATTACTTTAAAAAATTGTACAAGAGATTTTTTATTTTAAATTGTACAAAAGACTTTTTTTTTAATTGTACAAGAATTTTTTTTTATTAGTACTAATGCTGACAAAGATGATATTGTGTAGGTACTTTCGTACTAGATGACATACATATTTTTCGTAAATTTTTATGCCATAATATTAAAAAAATAAAACTGAAAAAATAGGGTTGGGTTTATTGTATCAAACAGACTCCCTGGCAACAGCGCATTGACAAAGTTTAACCGATAATTTCGGTACCTTTACCGAACATATCGCCAACGAACAAACAACAAATCACGTCTACTAAAAATGCTTAATTTAGTTGACGTGAGCTGTTGTTTGTTCTTTGGATATTGGAAGTGGTACTCGGGAACGATGACAAGTTTCCGATATTATCGATAAAACCTTTATCGGTGTCTAAAATTACTATTAAAAATAAATCGTAGATTTTTATTAAAAAATTTGACCGCGACGTAGTTATACTATGTTTTACAAATAATTGTTACAATACATTAACAAAAAACTGTAAGCTTAACGAAACATTAGGAAAACATAGAAAAAAAAACATTCTTGAGATTTTCATTGAATTTTTGCTATGTTTATTTGCAATATCCGAATCATATTCTGTTTTTATTTCAATCGCTTCGCAATTAACAAGCACAATAATTAGTGTTGCAAATTTTAATTGTAATTTTATTGCATGATAAACCTTAATACAATTTAATGATAAAATATGTAAGAAATACGTACCTATTGGGTCAAGACTTGACGAAGGAGATTCATAGTAAAACCTCGTTAGAATATAGTCAATTTAAATTAATTATTTTTTTTTTTTTTATATATCTGGTATAAAAGAAAATGATTAATAAAAATGCAGAATAATAGAATGTTCCTCTTTGTTGTACACTGATTTCAGTACAGTGGGCAACGGGGCCAGCCACACGATCGGCCGGACCGGAGTCCTCTGCTGTCCATCTCTGAGGTGACCAACACACTGCTCAACCAATAGCAATGTGCCCCCACACACAGGTAAACTACCTCCCTTGTAGCAAGCAAGCAAACACCCTACCTTGATTAGCTATGTATCCCAGATACAGATCGGCCGGACCGGAGTCCTCTGCCGTCTATCTCCGAGGTGGCCACACTGCTAAACGTAATAGAAATTATATATTTATAAATGCCATTAAATACCCAATATCATAAAAGGACGCAACAGGAAGAAAAAAATTATCACATGCTATCCGTTTAAACCATAATACGTGGGTTTGTAAGGATCATATTAACAAACCACACTTTGTAATCGCCAAAAAGTGAACCAATGACACACTTTTTCGATTGTTCAAAGAAACATATTGCCTTACCAGAAAAGTTTCCAAATTAAAATAATACTGACTTCTGCATACAGCAAAGAAGGGTAATTTGACTAGTAATTACAAACTAGGCTAATGCCTAAGGCGGTAGTAAATTATGTAGGTATATCAGAGTTAGATGACAATAAATGTTGATAATAATGATTTTGCATGGCAAACTAGTAAAATATTAAGGTCCAAACTAATATTTAGAATTTTTAAATTATTTATTTATTTTTAATTCGCACCAACCGGTTTCGCTTATCCCAAGCTTCGTCAGGGTAAAATTTTAAATTAAACGTAGAGTGAGCATATACGATTTACAAAAAGAGGGAGACAAAATATAAAACGAATAATGAGACAGAGATATGCTTACATGTAACAGGAATGAGACAACACATAAAACAAGAAAGATACAGAACGCAGAGGGAGGGAAATTTTAAATTAGTAAATTCTATATTCTACTTTCTAATTTTTCCAATTGCCAGCAAGTTAATATAATTAATATAATAAATCCATATGTTTACACTAGACTTCATACAAAGTAACTATACTACATTGGTCACCATGAAACAGGCAGCCGCCTAGTATGGCGATCTAATGTCTCTACTCCATGTAAATGTCTCCATTAAATATCTTATATTTTTAAAAAAAAAATGGGAAAAATATTTAATATGTGACTTGTAAGAGAAATTAAGTTTATTATTAAGAACATTAATATCAATTTTAATGATTTTATTTATTTCTAAAGCTTCTAGATTATCTAATCTAATGTCACAACCATTTTTGTGTAAAATACTAGCTCCAAAAGTATTTGTTTTATTCAATAAATATGTCAAACTACAAAGTAATTGCTTTTTACGAAAACATAATATGTTTTTCTTTTGTTTCAGATTGGATAAGTTAATCATTCCTCGTTCCAGTTTGTATGAAAGCACAACCAATGTTCTATCAAAACTAAAACCTTCACATGATTATATTAATTCTGCATAAGTAATATAATATATTAAATAATTTTAATCACCCTTCTTATATAATAAGTAATTTAATTTTCCTAAATGAAAACATTAATCCTTTGTAAAAAGTAAGTTATTCGTAAATTAAGAATTATTTCAATAAATTATATTTAAGAATTTATACGCCTTAAGCTGAATGCACAAATAATGTTTTTAAATGAATTTTGTATAAAAAAATATTAATTTATTTTGCGTTAGTTTGTTTTTATTGAATTTCCTATTTGCAATAATGTTTTTTACCCCGAATCTGAGAACTTGTTCCAAATGATGTTTTTATCAATGTTGATGTTTAAAATGTCATCTGTCCACAGCAGAGAAAGATATTTCTCTGGAAAATTATGGAAAAACAATAACTTATAAATATTTCTCGTACGTGTTTTTAAATTTGATTTTTAAATTCCTAACACCATTACGATGCGTAATAGGCAAATATACGGAATATTCGCTTATTTCTCATAAAGTATGAAAATTGAGGAACTTATCACTGTGAACTAAAAGCCAATATTACTCTACCATAATAATTAACTAACTATTAAAGGTATTTTTCAAAGGCAAAACGTATGTACAAGGTCAACACTGCAATCATAGTGCGTCGTACCGGATGTACGATTTTTCTACACTGTAAATGCAGTGGTCCGGCCCCTAGGGGTTAAACACCTACTTAGGGTGAAATAAAGATCGGTACATATTCTTATGTTTTTTTTTTAAATTTTATTTCACTTATTTCAAAATCAATTGTTTAAAACATCCAGTAAAATATTTTCAAAATAAATTCATTGAATATTTTTTTTAAATCAGATTGTTCACGGGTTCTAACCAGTTATCACGTGTTATTATTGATAATATGTACGTACCTACTATTGTTAAATTATAAAACATGTGCAATAATTATATAATTTTTCATTTATTGCCTACATTATCTGGTATCCTGGTACCTGTATTACAATATATAATCGGAATTTAGAACTTGAACAATATATGATATACAATAGATGTTAGATTTCTCTGAATTTTGAGCAAATATTAAAGTATCAAATATGTCAGGTAAACTGTTTTTTGACATTTTTGATGGGATGAAAGGCAGTGACATCTGGTGGTTTTTTTTTCCGTAGAATAATGGTAAAATTACATAAGCTTATAATATTTTATTCCGCTGGTGCAGCGCTCCATCTTCACGGAATAAATATCAGAAGAAAATCGACTGTAACAAAATAAATATTATGTAAACACTTTTCAACATACTAGCAATAAAAACCACCAGCCATCACTGTTGACAGGCTATTATAAAATTATATCATCTCGTTTAAAAACACCTACTTAAAAATGCTCCGAAATAAAATTTAATTGTTTATCTACAGATGTTAAACGCAGCCTTTTCAATTTCAGTTTCAACTCAACCTATTAGATATAAGAAAAAGAAATGTTATTTTATTCATTTAGGTTTTTTCCTATTCTGTTTGACTTTTCGATTTGAGTTTCTGTGATATGTGTTATTTAACGAAATATCTGTTTAAACATATTACACGAATAATGATTGTGTAAAAATGGGATCGTATCTAGATTCATAAATAATATTTTAATAATAATTTATACACATATTGTAAAAACACTTCCATCTTTAATAATGTATGAATATTGAATATTAAGAATCGTTCTAGTCCAAAGAAGAAAAGTATTTGTCTGTTTATATAAATATATTTAGAACTTACGATAATCAAAATAAGTCATTTGACTAATTCATGAAATGTTTTTGTATCATATAAATAAATAATGTAACTTTTTGTTTGAATTTCTTAAAATCTTCTGTCAGTGAATACATAAATAATGCTCTATGCTTCATTATGATATTTTGCTATAAAAATATCAATTTAATATAAAAATAAACATAATTATTACCCTACTTCAAGGCCTTATTAATACGAACCTTTCAACTAAATATCTATAGTCCAACAAGAATCGTGTAAGAAGTGAGTAAGTATAATTATTTATTAATGTACGATTTTATGATTCCATACAAATAAGCAATGGATTGAGAGCAGAAAAATATATCTAAGTAGGCACATATCTACACACCACCTACCACAAGACAGAAGAAAATATTTTTGTAATAATGGGCACAATCGAAACGTTTCGATAAGTTTTAATCCTCCTCATAGGTCCTGTCAAGACCTATTTCGATTTCCAATTTATATAATAAATTCCTATTACGGAATACATAGTTCCCAACAAGATTTTTTCACAATAAATTAGACACCTATGGAAATATTTTACAAGCTGAGTCGCGTCAAGGGATTTCTCAAAAATATTTAAATTTTTTCAATAGATGTCAGTAATATCGCACGAAATAAAGTTTCCCACACACAGCAGTGTCTGACATTTTCACTAAAATGGTCGTAATAAATTAATTCTTTATAATCGAGTTATCCATTTCGGAACGCTCGATTAAAAACATATTCTTAAAGAGAAAATCAGCCAAAAACATTTATACATTAGAAAAAAAGTGAATACCTTTATAATCAAACATTCGAACGAAAACACAAAGGTAATCGAATTCAAAATCAACAGAAGTATCTATACCGATTTGAACAAAAAACTGTTGTCGCCAATTTTCATAAGACTTTTACATACCCACCCCTCGACTCGTAGGTACAAGACAGATTAGCGAAATTGTTTGAAAGATTAACGATATTTGAAAATATGTGATCACTCTACTTAAAATAAGATAAAATTGGCAATAAACAAATACCAAATAGACACGTCCACAATACAAATCTCTCGCTTTTTTCTTTTCAGTTGAAACACACGACAACATAATCTTTTTGGTATTACTTCGATAATCGCCTCAGTAGAAAAACACATAATTTAAAAGAAAGAAATATACTGTTAGGTTCATAAAAATAAATAAAAAATAATTGCACATGCGGAGGTCCAAAAAAATTTACTTAATTTATTACTTTACGTAAATCAAAATACGTAAATATGTAAGGGAATCGACGCCATCTTTAATGTTGTTAGTATGATATGACATTTGTCGGAAGCGCCAACTGTAAAATCTTCTTATTATTTAACCCAACCTAATAACCTAAGAACTTAAAAATCATCTTATTATTTAACCCAATCTAATAACATAGGAACCTATGCCACTTCTAGATTTGTGGTTTGGGTTTCCGATGACGGCCGCGGCGAATTTAACAATTTTACAAGAATTAAAAAATAAATAAATGAAGTGCATTTTTTTGGACCTCCGCATGTGCAATTATTTTTTATTTATTTTTATGAACCCGTCAGTATATTTCTTTTTTTTAAATTATGTGTTTTTCTACTGAGGCGGAGTATCGAAGAAATACCATCTTTTTTTTATTCTCAAGAAACGGTGTCAATATTTGTGAAAAGAAGAAAAACCAAGAAAAAACATTTTATGATCAAGTATTTGACATACATTGTGAGTGGAACGTTTCACTATTTCACAATGTTGCAATGCTTTAGAGTAAAACGGAGATAAGAACCGAGCAACATTCCGACATTGCTGCGTTATTTTGACGATAATGCGATAATGGAACCGGCATATATTGTCGATAACGAAACTGTCAAAATGTCAAAAATTTGTCTACATCGGAAGTATATTTATTAGCCCTTATTGATATTGTACCGTCCAATTTTACCAAGACTTAATTAATTTCTTAAATAAATGTACTAAATTACCTATACGTGAACGATATGTGGCCCGTGACAGTTTACCATTGACAAACAAATCCATTATTATGGAATGTAAAACGAATATTTACCACCTCTGGATTCAATACACAACACAGGTAAGGCAAAAACAGTGTTCAGGTGAAATATACCACCTGTATTTAAGTAAAACTAGTAATTATGTTCAATTTTACATATTTTTTTGCCATAGTTTAAATGTGTTGGATTAAACTGGACTAACACTAAACCAACTTCTTATTTGAAGAAGAATTTTTTGTTTATATTATAATCATCCTAAAATTTAAGTGCTATATTTTACCTGAGAAGCGAATCGTATTGTAGAACAACTTCATAGAATTTATTTATCTTTATCAAAATGTGACACATTTTTCCGCCCTGTCAAAGTCTTTGTTGTCTACCACTATTAGAAGTAATTTTAATTTATAATACATCAGGATAAATTATGTTATTTGTGTGATAAAAATAATGATACAAACAAGTAAAGCAATTAATTAATTATGCATGTAGAAGAAGCAATTTGAAACATTTTGATGAATGCTCATTCTGTTTGATATTATCAAGATTTGTCATATTTATAGTTAATCAAATGAAAGTAAATATAATAGAGGAATCTGTAATTTTTATTTATTTCAGTATTATCCCTATACATAATGAAATAATGTACAAAATTTCTAAATGATTGAAGAATAAATGTATTTAAAGGTACAAGCAGCGCCGGATCTGCCGTACGTTCATACTTCGCAAAAAACATAGTCCCAAAAACTAAATCATTTAAAACTTACCCATAATCTCCCGTGGTATGGGGCAATTATGTCTTCTCTTGCGCTGGCAACATTTCAACCTGTCTCTAGGCTAGTCTCTGGGGTGCCGAAGTGTGCACTGAAAAACTGTAAAAAATGAATAGACAAAGTTTTTTGTCACGGAATTTTTTTACAAATTGCATAATAGTTAGTCGGGTGTAGAACCTGTTTTTCTATGAATCATTTTATTGCACTTTACTTCCAAATCGTTGTGTTGCACAGCCAACAACCAATAAGAAGGCTGGACTTTAGTTCCCAGCAGTGAAAGTACACAGTTAGAGATCGTCCATATTACTGTCCCTATTAAATTGTTCCAGTGACTTTGCGGTCATTGGATCTCGGAACTTTGAAGGTTTGAAGAAATGCTTTTGGGTGTTGTTTTATAATCATGCAAAATAAAGCTAAAATATCATAAATGAAGTTTTTTCTATTGGGAGCTGGTTCCAAAAAGTAGCTGGGGAATAACAACATTTCAGATATCAGCCATCTCTAATAAGATATACAATGCTAGCGTCATCTGTCGGACGATTTTCTAGTTTTATATTATATGATAATGGACTCTGGAAAAAGATGCTTTAGAGCTCATTATCTCATGAAAAGGCTTTAAAATCCCAAGCTAGTTGGTATGGAGCCTATTTTCTACTGGTTTCGCGTTGTACTTAGTGTTATTATGTTAAATTGATGGTGGAATGGAATATTATTAAATTGACTAGACATATTGATATAAATCCATTTGTTCGAGGGGTAAGAATTGTTAATCTGAAATCGTTTTTCTAATGAGGGGGGCGCAATTAGTACCTACTGCACAGTGTGCGAGATATCTTGGAACCGCCCCTGCTTACAAGAAGTATGACGCGTACGGGCTTTTTTATTTCAACTTAATATCCTTACATCGGTTTTTTAAAGTCCCTCAAACTTAACGATACATTTTACGTCACGGCAAGATTCGATCCCGCAATATCCCAAATCAATTTTTTATGTGTTGACCTATACGCTACCTGGGTTGTCATTTCAAAAACCTACCTAAGCGATAACCTGTTTGTAAAGTGAAAAAATTTTAACTCTCGAATAAATTCCTATTTTGTATCTGGTGACCATTATAAGAGAGGGCCTGCATCCTCGCTTTCTTATTTCTAGGATGACAAACATTCCCAGGTTTCGAATAATCGGACAATATTTTAATTACACCTACTACATTATAAGTTTAAAATGTTGCTTGTGCAATAATGGAGGATCTACCAGAGGATTAAACCTTCCAGGCTTGAGTGAGAACACATCACTATGAATCACTCAGCTACTAACAATTTATTTATGTTTCGCATCATCATTTCATTTCAATCAACCCTGTTCTACCGGTATTTTAATGGAAGATGCTCTGAGGAACTAGCGTCATTGATCCCTTCGGCACTGGTCTGATCTGCCGGCCTCTGTGTTTCCTCCCTTCTACAACATGGGTCTCTTCAAGACCCGAGTTCACTCCTTCCTGTCCTCTAAAATACCCTCCACACAGCATCCCCAAAGATGATATAGGTCTTGAGGGAAATTATTTCCCTCGGAGCCTCCTGTGTGGAGTTACTGTAAAAAAAAAAACAAACAGGCAGTGTAAGAAAGACTATATTGTCTTGGCTGTATTTTAATTCGCTCTCTCGGGGCTAGAACCGAAAGGTTCTATGTCAAAGGCACACGGGCTTTCATTTAAATCTACGTGGAAGGCACTTGTGTGTTTTCTTTATTATATGTTCCTATGCTTGCCAACATTCTCGTATTTTAAGTTTATTTTGCACTCCACAAATCTAAATGCAAATTAATTTTATTTGCTTTCCACATTCCATACCAATATATTTAAGCATTGATGGAAATCAAACCCACATCTTCCAAACTACAAATCTAGCATTATACCGCTACACCACTGAGATCACATAATATAAACGAACTTAAATAATATTATTAAACCAATAATTATGTGCATTGTAAATTATGGTCGCTTCATTAATTTACACAATTATTTGGTGTGGGGAAAATATTCATGAGTCATGAGTACTGCTATTGAGTCAATAGCCCGGCAATGATTCATTCCATTCAATCTTAAAACAAGTGTTCTTATTTAAATCATTAATTACACAAAAATCATTTTTGTAATTTACCACCTGGTTTCGCATGAGTTTTAACACCTTTGAAACAAAAGTAATATGTTGTACTGTCTTACATTTTGCAGTAAAATTGATGTTCTGAATCTCAATAGCTCATAATGGAAGTAATGCTTGGAACTGAAAATAGTTGCATAGACCTAGAGAATCACATTTTTTAAACAATCTTTTTTCATAATAAATTTTTATTTTTTAACATAATTTATAAATGTAGAACGTGCAATATGGCATTTTGTCTTATTTTCTGACAATTTAAGGAATATTTCAAAGCTCCATAGCCCGTGATTGAAATGATGTTGTAAGGTGAAAATAATTGCGTTGACCTGTACATACAATCTTTATAAAAAAGAGTCTCTTGACGCAAGGCTCGCTGTTCGTAAGTTTTGCTGAGATATGACAAAATAAATTTATGTATTTATATTTTATTGCTACATATCTAATGATGGAAACGATATTGTAAGCTGAAAATAGTAACGGTGACTTCGAACAGAGCAAAGACACCAGAACTATTTACTAAGAAAAACCATAATTCTTTTTTAATGTCTAATTTTCTTCTCTACAATTAAGATCTTAACGGGGAGAGGGATGTCGGAGAGTTATTATTTATTAATTCGAAATAATGATAGTATTATTACGCAATACGATAAACGTAATGTTTTTAAATAGAAAAATATTTTTAAAATTTACATAGGCTTAGCATTTTTCAAAATTTAATCAGAAATTCTACTTTTTTCTGACCGTCCTATTGTATGTTTTACAAAATATTTAAAATACGAATATGATTTTTAAAGTGGAGAAAAGTATGTTTAATCATTTGTTGGTGCGTTTTTGTAAATAAACGTAACCAAAGATTTATAATCCGCATTACAAAAAAAAAAAAAAACTTTTTTTCCAATACAGGAAATAATTTTTTAAAATTTATTTATCTTTATAAAACATAACACATAAGGGATTGATCGATGTCTGACTCACTGGGAAATTTCTGTGTCGAGACATACATATAGGATAATAATTTCAAAGATTTTGGTTACCGCTGTTGGCAATGGGAAAGTAAATACACAACACAATCTTCTTTCAATGCTAAATTGTTTCTATTTTTAGCTCTCTATAAAAGCAACTGAAGTATTGTTTTATTTTAAATTCTCGGAGCTCTTTTGTTATGAAAGCTTTAATTGTTATAGTTTCATTCAGTAAAATTGATAACATCACATCAAAGTTAGCATAACAACACCTACATACGACTATATGTTTACTTTCAGATGAAATTGCAAACCAATACAGGTATTATACGATAGTGTTCGTATTTTAATATCTATGGTTTGTGATGATTCATCTGCATTATTATTACACTAGTCAGTGATTCATACCAGTCAATCAATAGGAAACTGGCATGGATTATAAAAAAGAAAAAAATATTTCAATATGTAATATGGATAAAAAATAGTGACACAGTAAATTGTATTTATTTAATTGGTAAGTTGGTTGACAATACCTTTGGAACGCGAAACACCTACTACACATAAAAGTAAATGTATGTAAGTAGCATGTTTAACCTTCCATCGGGCGCGCTGTCGTTTACGACAAATGCTCCATATCGCTTCCTTCCTTAGCTGCGAGCTATTCGAGGGTCAGTATCTCTTTAAACTACAGACATACCGGATGTGCTTAGAAGTTTTTGTTATTCATTGATATTTGGAAATTTTACGATATGCGCCTTGAAGTGTGATTATATTAAATAAAGTACTGTTTTCTATTTATTTCTCATTTATATCGTTTATTTTTATACAGGACGGGTCGTGTGAAAGTTCCCGCGCTCCTCTCACCACGAGCTCTCGAAATGTTGTGACTAAACCGGAGCACTAATGTAAAATGGTAAACAAATACCCCCCGCACAGTATTTATGAAGCCCTTCCAGACGTTAACCCCGGTCCTCATTTCCCTTGCCTAGTAAGGCCCTGGGTGTCTGATTGGTCGGCGCTCGGGCCTAATAACCTTACAGCAATTCCCTAACATTTATATAAAGAAAACACCATTTACATTGCGAAAACTTGATGACGTAAAATTTACGACAAGCGCTGCTCGCTCAAGGGAAATTATTCAGCGCGCCCTCTGGAAGGTTAATTTAAATAAATATTTTTTTTTTACGCCGAAATTACCCACCGGATACATATAATTTATATTCGTTGAATGCCAGTATATCCGATTGGCAATGTCAAAAAGTAATTTCTCTGAACATAACTAGCTATTCCAGGGAAACTGCTTATGATATATAAATACAATTTTTATAAATATATAAACACATTATTTGGTAAGAAAATTTACAAAAAACATAATTTTGCAAAAAACAAGTAAGTTATTACGAAAATAGACTCAGGCGGGCCGCGCACAAATTTACCCTCGCAACACTACCGAAGCATTAGACCGCGGGAGTTTCACGTTCCAAAGGTTAAAGCATTATGAATCCTATGATTTTTGTTATAATATTTTCTCTTTAGCACATTAGCATAGTCACCATGTAAAAAGTTAAGCCAGTGGTCAGATTAACATTTTATAAAAAATGGTTTTGCAGCGTTCATAAAATAAATTTCTTAGGAAAATGTCAGTTGCTGTATTGATTATCTTTATGATGGTGATATTTGGCTGCTAACCTTTATTGCACCAATTAACTGATAGTAATAATAATATTAAACAAAATACTTAAATCTAATGTATATTTTTGAGCTAGCAATCAATAAGTATCAATCACCGAAGCATACGAAATTGATAATAAAGTAATTCTAAGAATAATAATATACACAGGATGTATCAGCACTTACCCGACAGACTTTAACCAGCGATTCTTGAGCATGTTTGGAGTAAAAAAATGTGTATGTCATTTTGCTGTTTGATGTAATTTAAAAAAATTAAAAACAAATATATTTTTCTGTCACACGTCGCCAGTGATCATACTGTCACACGTCGTAACGGATCACGTGATACGTACTCCGTGTCATCTGTATGATGCTGCTGGAATGAGACAGAGTCTGCATCACGTGATGCGCCAGTTTGTACCCAGTGGTGATATGTGATAGAAAATTATTTTTGTTTTAAAATATTATTTATTATTATAAATCAGACAGAAAAATGACATCTAGATTTTTTACTCCAAATATACTCAGAAATCGCTCGTTAAAGTTTGTCAGGTATGTCCTGATAAACTCTGTACATAAAACATCATGTATTATGATGGTTTGAGCTGCCGAAACATAATTTTTGAGAGGAGTGACAGGAGTCAAGTAATTGGATCAAGTGAGAAGCTCGACGATCCGAGATGTGTCCCCTGCTATTCTTCATAGAAAAGTAGCAAATGATGTAACTTAGACGTGTAGGTAGGCACTCATGCGTAAGTTCAGAGGGAAGACGACCTGTTGGCAGCCCCAGATAAGATTTAATTAAATTATTTTATTCTTTTAAAACTTTATAATTTTTTCAATTTAAGGCGTTTTTCAAGACATTGCATTAATAAAAAAATAAGCATTATACAGTAAGACGTGGTGTATAAAACATTTTTATTTTTTTAAAGAAGCTGCATTTTATACTAGCTGCAACAAAGCTTGCCGTTTAAAAGCAGTTTCGTTGATGCTAAATATGTCAATATCGGAATTGATTCTGCTCAACAAGATTGCTCGCCCCACCGGTATGACCATTGGCAAGTTGGTCCTACAGGTTGGGAGATAAAACAGTCTATTCTGTCGGTGACCGAGATAACCATCGGGAACATAGAAATGAATGCGCTCCATGATAGCCGCGTTTTCAAACCATCCACGAATCAGTCTGAAGAAATGTGTAACAATATGCACATCCCTTCTGATCCGTAGATGGTTCATTCCGAGCATACCCAGAGAATGTCAGTAGGATAGAGCCATGGGTAGTAGCCATACTCTCTCAGGTAGAGAAATTTCAGAAATTTCTTCTGAACTCTCCAACAAGAGGGAATACTTCACCTGGGAAATACTTCAAGATGGGAAAGCAACTTCAGAAGCTGGGCCAAAATGGAAGGAGGCTGCTGAAGTAGCACAAGACAGGAATGCCTGGACGTGCCTTGTCGCAGCGAATCGGACAAGGGGTAGCAGAAGATGACGTTGATATATTTTTAGGTAATTTTTTTTTGTGAAATCATAACTTTTTTTAAAAATATTTTTTTGCAGAATGACGAGAAGTTCTTCTGGCAGTTCGTGCAGGGCTTCGTGGACATTTGGGAGTCGCAGGCGCGGTTGGATTGGGCGGCCGTGCCTCTGTGGTCGGAGGTGCGTGCCGACAGTGTGCCAGCCCTGGCTAAACTCCCCGATGAACTCTTGGCGGCCATGGGGAAATTCCTCTACATATCCAAGGATAGGGTGCAATATGTGAGGACAAATTATCACTTTTATTTTTTTGACATTGTTGAAATGTGTTCTGCTCTGCCACCAATTTACTTATGGCGATGAGTGCCACTGACAATATTGTTACCGTTCAGGCAAAAATCACCAACCATGAAAAGGGCAGTTTTGAGTTGAGTATGTCACCCGAAGCTAAAACTTGTATCCTTTAAGATGCAGAAGTCACCACGGGACGTTAGTTGGTAAAACATTTCTTAAATCTGAATTATAAAACAATGAAATCTGATTTTTTTCTTCATTTCCAAACTTTCAAATGGCGATATCCCAAAATGATGCTTTTAGGGTTGTTGACTTTTGCCTGAAGAGCGATAATATTTTAAAAAGTTTTTTTTATTTTAATTTAATAAAATAAATATTTCGACTCTGTTCACCAATTTTTAAGTTTGGAGATGAAAGAAATATCAGATTTATTCACTGATAGGATTTATCTTAAAGGTATTGTCAATAAAAAAAAATTATCTACATATTTCATCATTATGCGTTATCCATAGTCATCTTCATTATAACATGTCATTTTATTACTCACTTAGTGTAAATTAGTCAAAATGATTCAGTTTTGATTTCGGTAAATAATAAATGTAAAAAAATATTTAAAATAAAAGAAACACTTTGTTATAAACCACGAATATATTTTATTTTTCGCCAACCGGTTTCGCTTAGCTCAAACTTCGTCAGGGCAAATATAATAACTAAAGAATAATTCAGACTTATCGGTTATGTATGGTTACAGAATACAATATAGTGAAATAGAGAGAATACAAAAGAGAGAGAAAAGGGAACAAATTATTAGAGGGAGACACCAATAGAAAAGTATATGTGTAAAAGGGAGACAACATTAACATGTATTAATAATAATGGATAGTAAATACAACAGTGTAATGGGAACATGATGAAGTCATTAAAGAGAGATAATCCTACAATATTTATACAATAAAGAGCAGTTATTACTGGAAAATAGACTACTTGATTATATAATAATAATAATTGACGGCCTCCATGGTCGAGGGGTAAGGCTCTCGACTACGAATCCGAAGGTCACGGGTTCAAATCCTGGCGTGCGCAAGTAATTTTTATTTAATTAATTTATATAATGTATATTTGCGCCCGTTCCAGAGTGGAAGATACTCTCAGTATCGCCCTGGTGAAACACCACCATTCAGAATTGAAACGTTGCTTGAAATTGCTTTTAGCTGTGTTTGGTGACCAGATCTGAATAGCCAGGTATTTCCCCACCTTCCTCTTCCCGTTCTAGTTCCCCTTCCCAAAATACCTTCAGCCTCACAACATTTCCCAATTGGGGATGTCATAGTCTCACTGGCTCCAGACGGTTGGGAGCAGTTGAAACTTTTGTGCGGTATTCATGTAAAAAAAAAAAAAATTAAACGGAAGACTGTATTATTCTTTAGTTATTATATTTGCCGTGACGAAGCTTGAGCTAGGCGAAACCGGTTGGTGAAAAATAAAATATATTTGAGGTTTATAACAAAGTGTTTGTTTTATTTAATATGATTTCAAATCACGAAGTGATTATTTCTTATGAAAAAAAAATTAAAAAAAAAAAATCTTAGTTGACCTTTCAGGTTATTTTTGTAATAATTTCATATATATGTACCCATGTTAATACGTAACTGCTGTCAACTTATGCATTCATGCATACTGTATTTTGCATGTCTGTAAATTATATGGGACTACGTTTGGGTTGCAGAGGTGTGGCCCTTGTCCTAATTGAACGCTGAATACCATAACATTTTATCTTGTCGAGTAATGTGCTTGATTTATTACTCAAATGTTTACAACTACATAATTTATATCTAAGTACGGGGCGCTGTGCCACTTTCAAAGCTAAAATAAAAATAATATTTCTATTCCCGCTAGCATAATGCTTCATTTTCACCCACCCTTTTTCCTTTCCTTTCGACTCCCCACCCCTTCTCTTCACTTGAAGCCATCTACGTATTTATTAAATGAAAAGACATTTTGTTTGAATCCACTTTTATTTTTGTATAAATACGTCGACTAGTTTCAATTCTACTGAATCTTCTTCAGGACTTTAAATATACGGTCAAAATATAAGTGAAGTGGATTCAAACGAAGTGCCTTTTCATGTAATTCATCATGACAATCCACAATGTGTTTGCTTATTGTGAAAATCTGCATATTTATTATATAAATTAAATAAAACATTAAATTATTTAGAAATGCTTTGTGTACGCCACTGTTTAATATATGAATATTAACATGTTTCGGAAGCGAAGCTCCCCTCATCAGGATACACAGTACACATAAATATATAAATAAAACATATTCAAACCATGCGTAAAAAGCTTCATTAATTTTTTATTCCCATCAAATCTCCAGGTTTGTTTTTAAGAAATTGCCACCTGACAATAAGCACACCTTTATTCATACTACTACATACATAATTCATGGGTCACAGTGTAAAGTCAGATAAGTCAAAGTTGTTCATTTAATTCTCTAAATGCTCTCTTAACTTAAATCAGATATATTTGTATTTATTTTAATATTTCTTTACTGTGAAATCCAATAACTTTTCACTAATATATCAAATCATCACATATTAAATCAATAACATATCACAAAAATCAGATTATTGAATTAGGTACATCGATAACATCACACCCAACAGCCAAGCCTTGTGTGAAACAAAATATTTATTGCCATTTTTAAGTCAGTGTATTTTAAGTGAAACATGTTTACCTCAGAAGAAAGGTAGCTTTGGATTGTAAAAGTTGACAGTCTCCGTGGTTGAGTGGTTACGATCCTTGGCTACGAATCCGGAGGTCGCGGGTTAAAATCCCGCCGGACGCAAGTAAATTTTATTTAATTAATTTGTGTTATTTCACATGTTATTTATTAAAAATAATATGTAGCATGTTTGCGGCACGTTCCAGAGTGGAAGATACTCTCAGTGTCGCCTTGGTGAAAGACCAACATTCAGAATCGAAACGTTGCTTGAAATGGCTTTTCGCCGTGTTTCGTGACCAGATCTGAATAGCCAGGCATTTCTCCACCTTCTTCTTTCCCATCTCCTTCCCGTCCCTACTACCTTCAGCCTCACAACATATCCCAATCGGAGATGCCATAGTCTCACTGGCTCCAGATGGTTGGGAGCAGTTGGAAATATTGTGCGGTACTCACATAAAAATATTTAAAAAATTATTCTCCCCAATGGCAAGAATCATTCTCCCCATTGCCAGGTTGGTCCCCCCTATTGGAAAAATAAAAAGCCTGTGCTGCCATAGCTCTGCTGAAGTTATCGAAGACATAAAGCGTAATACGTTCCAGAACATCAGGATTGCAACTCTGCCCATTGAGCAGCATGTGTATAATCCAAAAATATATATTGTTTTAAAACACATACATACACCTTGCCGCACACAGAAAACTAACACTTATCTGACCATCTGTGGCAAAACATAGGTTTAGGCAATTGAAGTGAAATAACACAAAACTGCACTATATAAATGCTTTATTATTATTATAACCAAGTTAAATATTTAAAACTATTTCTCCTGTTATCTGACTTAACAGACTTCACACCCCAATCCACGAAATGTACGTAAAGTGAAAATAAATTATATGTCTCTGAGAAATGAATAATGTACCCAGAATGATTCTGTATAAAATTAAACAAATTATTGGTTAATTTGGTGAAGATTCGCAGAAGTTTAACACGGTTATATTATGAGTTGTGGAGTTGCAAAACCTGCCCTGGAATATTTTGGAAATCTGGAGATAGTTGCAAAAAACCTGTTTAGAACACCTTAAATATAAAAGATATATTTACCGCTAAATATCTAAATATTTACACATTGTTCTTTTGATATTTAGCGAAGAATATTGATATTTTGTTTACTTTCAATTCATTTCAAATACTTTTTTGTAGTTGTATCAAAACATGCAGAATTTCACAGAGCGCGTTTTGCAAGTTGACAACTCATATGTACTTTGGATATGTAAGTGAAGAGTTTTTGTTTCATTTCCAGAAAACGGAGATTTGTTCACGAGACTTAGAGGAGGTCAACCTGCTGCTCCGCTGCCTGCTCATCATCTGTAGGAACTTTGACAACATTCCTTTTATAGCCTCCTGTGATTACGTCAGTCTCTCGGCACCCATCACTGCCAAATATATTGAAAAGGTACAAATGTAACACTAAATATTGACTTCAAATATCATTATTTATATATTTTCTAAATTATCTATATTGATTGGGCAGTCAAGTTTTAAAATTATTTTAAAGAACTATCCCAAAATTAGTTATATTAACTAAGTGTAGTAATAATTACATGTTGTGTTATTACTTTTTCAGCTTTTGGACGAGAGTGAGAAAACGACTGAAGAAATCGATGGCATTCAATCCATCATAGTATCATTTTGCCATCTACTGGAGGGCCTGTACGATCCGTACTTGACGTGGAGAAATTACCTTTCCAATCATATTGCTGACTTTTCCAAATTGATTTTCAAACCGGCATTGCTGCACGTCGAAGTTGTTCCATTTATTTATG
>JAHDVE020000290.1:0-158979 GCA_022606495.2 Halesus radiatus | reverse complement strand
GTTTGTTTGTTTGTTTGTTTATTTGTTTGTTTGTTTTGTATACAATTCTAAAGTATGATTCCGAGCTTCTTGAAATTTTACTCACTTAGCTTTCTAAACACGAGGAAGGTCATTGTTCACATTAGGTTTCAAAAAACAACCCCTTCCCCCTTTCCCACCCCTTAAAGAAGAATTTTGTACTTCTTGATAAAATTTTACACATTTGACGTTCAAAATAAGAAGAAAACTGTAGAGATAACACATCACAACCTCAAGGCTTCACTCCAAACCATTCATAGCCCCCGGGAAATGCCGAGTACTTCAGCAAGTAAAACATAAATAAATATGAAGTAAATGCGAGTACATGGCCATAACAATGAAAACAAGGTGCCAATGACTCAATGTCAATTCAGTAATCCATAAGAAAAAAATACGCCAAATCTGTCCAACAACCTTACTTTATGTAGGTAATTAAAAACAAACGACATATGTACATGGAGGGAATTATTATTTATTAGTTATACGATCGGAAAGCCAGGTTTGAAACCATTTTGAGTCATGTTTTTTGTTTGATGGGCGACACAATCACTATCCTTTCTCGAAAAAATCAAAATTTGTGAACACTTACTTATAACTTTTAACGGAGTCATGAGAATAAAAAGTGCAAAATATTACTTGTTCTTTATCCGGGAGCACACCCATCGGTAAATATCCATCTGTGATAGTTTTTCTACTTTGTCCCAATCCCTGAAATGATTACATCCATTTATTTATAAACATAATATTGTTTCTATTCAAATATGTACGATAATAGTAGTTTGTGTAAACGGTTTTATTATTTGAATTGTGAAACAACATTATTACTCAAAATCCACGCCACAACGCTGTTAGCTTTTATTTGTTGTGAAATACTAATCGATTGTTGATTCTTCAGATTTTATTTCGTTCGCTAAAATGACTATTGTGAATTATTATTCTGTCTCAAAAGAAGGTCGAAAGAAAAGCGTGTATATTGACATGTCGGAAAATTCTCCTAGCTCAATTTATTTTAGTTGCGTATAACTCCTAATATTTTATCCTCAATAGATATTTAATTTGGTGAAAAACATCAGTTCTCGATCAATATTCAATTATCAACAAGAACAGAACTACCTGCCAAACCCTAACGAAGGTGCCCCATTCGATTGGCGTATTATTTAATAGAGGATTGGCTATCTTATCGATTATAAAATTGATGCCCCGAAGTCTTTCAAAATATTTGTGGTCCAAGAAGGAACGAACAAACATTTGTCTCCCGTCCCTCCGGGGCAGGACCGGGAGCCCGGGAGGGTTGAAGGCAATTTGCCCCATGAAAGGGAGCAGAGCAAACTGTAATTACCTCGCCGCGTACTAATCTAATAGAGGTCCCTTTGTAGCTAATGGACCGCTCGGTCCATCTTTCTCACCTCACATACACGTACACAACAAACCAGGAAGAAAAGGAATCTTGACGTAAAACACTACCAAACAGCAGCAAGGTCAAAGAAACGGGTACAGTATTGGCAGTATTTGAACAAAACGAGGAGCCTTTATTGCGTAGGGGTACTATTTCTTTTGATTCAAAGCAGCAATCTGGCAATTTTTGGGGTTTGTAAATTAGAAGTTAAGTAGCAATCATTTGGGATAGGTAACTAATCAAAGGGTACTCAATATTACATGTACATTATTTTCAATGTTTGTTAGTTTAAGTGTCCTTTTTTGTTCTTGTTGCTTGATTTGTATTGTGATTTCTGTTCAAGTGTTGCTTTGGCGTTGAATCCTGTCTCACGGTGTGTATCATTTATGATATTATATTTGTATTGTTTGTCAATAATTTTGACGGGCGTAACCGTGAATTAAGTAGTGTTATCGTTGTCTTTTTAGCCTCTTGAAGCGGACCATGATACAGGTAGTTAGGAGGTGGGTAGTTACTGGCTACATAGCAACACGTTAGTCGCAAGTGTAAACGCAGTAGTTGAAATTTTGAGTTTAAATTGATTCGAATATCTAATAAATCGAGATGCTGATATTAACTACTGACATCACACGTATCAAGGAAAATGTTTGTTTCGATGAACTTACCCAAACAAATCAGAAACGTCAATATGTAAAAAATATTTCTTGACGACAAACGTTATCAGTAAAATATACTCATTATAAGTAGTTATTTCTAACAATTTATCAAAATAAAAAAAAAAAAAATTCAATTTACTTTATCTTAAATTAACTCTTATTGAATTATGGTAAGATATGCTCTGATATCTGAAACACATAAATCCAAATTATTAAAATCAATGAAAAAAATAATATTAACAAATCTCAATGAGATACGAATCTGAAAAAGACACAGAAAAAAAACACGGTCGCAACTGGGACTCGAACCGAGATCCTTTAGTCTTATTAGGACTTTCGTCTCTACTAAACTATCTAGCAATGAATATTCATTCGCTATGTCCCATATAAATAAAATATAAAGGATTGGTATATCCGAGACAGTTGAGGTTACCCGCCACATTCCCACCCCGGTATAAGTAACTTATGGTTACTCCTTCAGGGTGCACGTCAAGGATTCTAACTGTAATTTTTAGGACCCTAAACCCTCAAGTGTCCCTGCACAGCTTTCGCACAGAAGGAGATTAGTCACAAACGCACTTCAAATTGGTTAGTACAGATACTGACGACGACAAAATATAGCCCTTAGTGGCTCCTTCTGTCGATAACCGGAGTAATCTAAGATGAAATGCGGGAGTACACCAACAAACCTATAAATAATCCGAGACACTATCTAGATTAAAAATACATTATAGTATTTGTAACCTAGATAGTATAATACTGTGGAACTTTGCAATCATGCAAAAATATAGCAGCCAAAAATGTGAGATTTAATTGAGGATAATATTAATAATTCTTAAATTGAGATTTGAGATCGATAAAACTGATGGAAAATAATTAGGCTTCAGTAGCTCAATTTATAGAGACGTCCGGTAAGACTAGAGGATCTGGGTTCGAGTCCCAATTGTGACCGTTTCCTTTTAATTATTTTCTGTCTATTTGTGTTTCGCATCTCATTGAAATTTGTTAATATTATCTTGTTCAATTATTAAATATTACATTGAGGTTTATAAGCTTCAATAAGTCATACCAATAAATTGTATTTAATATTATTTTCGTAATGTATACTCTTCTACACACAACTTCTATTCGCAAGAACAACCTTCCAGTAGAAGAACAGTAGGTATGAATAGTATGCAATGCATAAATAAGAATGGTGTTTTATTCAGCGTAACATGTTACGCATAAGAAAAACATGCTTTCAGTTATCCGTTCCTGATATATTTCCTTTATGCTGTCCCCTCTGCGTAATACACAATTTCAAACTGACTAATCCGTGAAACCAATATGATTTGATGGATCTTACGCGCATTTCCGCGGCCTAAACAGAGTTCGTATACGGGCACAGGGCACAGGGCACAGGTAGGTGTACTAACTCTAGTCTAACCCAGCCAGCCATAACTCCGCGCACAATCATTGATCTGTGCGAGAGATTAAAGAGAGAAACAAGCCGCGGCCGTCGCCTTTGTTTCTCAACAGTCCGCATCTTTAACACTTCCATTTGAGAGTTTAATAGCGAGAGGACCATTAATAACACTCTGTATGGACCCGCTGATGAATGGCTGCTCCTCGGGCCACTTGGGTGACGCTCATCCCGGAGATTTATCTCGGCATTCCGCTGCAGCATCCAGCTTCATCTCTCCGCCATCTCCCCGGCTCGGCTAGGAACAATACACTCTCGGAACGTCCGCTTAATCATTTTCACACATGGAGCGCATAGGTACTATGTTAGATTGCATACACATCGGCGGACAGGGCTCTTAGGATAAATATTAGAGATGCACGAGCGCCTATCTACGTTTATGAACGTAAAAGTATAAAAGTAACAAGCTAAGAGGTGCACTGGACATCGAGAATAAGCGTCACTATATAAATATTATATACCACTGCAACTTTGTTTACACGTTAATCTTGTATAATATTCGATTATCGATTCTAAATTATAGTTTCCAACGAGCAGCTGCAATACGGCAAAACAAAAGATGGAAACGAGTTTATTGGCATTCTAAAATGCATAATCTGAAAGTGGTAGAATATCTGAATGCAAAATAATAAGCTTACCTCAATGTAGTACCTAAGTACTTATTTTTATTATAATTTATCGCACTTGTTAATAGACTTTGCAAACATTGGGTACAACCCTCGAATTCGAACATCTCACATTGTGAACTGGAACACAGACATTTTAGCACTTCTTTGATTAACTTCACAAATCGGAATGGTTAGGATGAAGCGGCCTATTCTGGTTCTTTTTAAGGAAAATTCCTTATCCTTTTCCTTAGGCTTAAAGACATGTTGCTTAACTCCGATTCCGATTACATGTCAATGACGATACATTTTTAAAGGAGTTTGTGTTTTTATTATCACAGCATTATTAAAAATTATAGGTGTATCACACGTGTAGTTTATTATTACTTATTTTACACGTGTGGTTTATTATAATTTTTACAAATTAAGTGACTTTTATCTGACATTTCGGGCTTTTGGCATGGGTACTTTACAAATATCACTATTTCGTTAATTCGCTTTATTTAATGGCATTATTATGTATCAAATATCTCACGAATGATGTTTAAAGTCAAACAAATATTGCTATTTTTATTTCGATTCGCTGAATGACAGCTGTCATCCGAGAAAACCGGAACCGGAAGTTAATCAAGAAGTCTTTAAGCTAAAGGAAAGAGATAAGGAATTTTCTTTAAAAAAAGAGAATAGGATTCCTGATTAGGACGATTTGTTTCCCAAAATAGCCCATCAGTTGAATAATTTTCTATTCATTACAACAGAAATAGATAGGTTTGCTTGAATTTGTTTGAATCTCTATCAAAAAGTACGTTTTCTTAAATAATTGTGATTATTTATGTAAAACATAAAGGTGTTCTTGAATTTTAATGATTCCTTACAAAAAACACATATTCATGAAAATTTGGTCATTTTAAATCTCCACCAAAGTGTTGTTTTATCTCTATCCAGCAATTATCTCTCAGTTACGAGTAGGTACCTGTAAAATCATCTGACTGACAAGACGTACAGGTAGGTAGGTACCTGAATATGCATGGGTATATGTTGGATAAAGTACCCACTTCCTCCCGCTTGTACGAGGAGAAGACTCAGTCGTATTTTATGAGAAAAATCAACTGCCAGCCGCCAAGTCGATTCGATACCAATAATAAAACCGATATCGGGTAATTAATGGCGGTGAGGCGATATCGTTATTAATTTCTCGCTTCTTCGTGTATCACCTCAGAGCTACTACGTTTATTGTGAGGGGATTCGCATGCGAGGGCCGCGGACTATAAACCATTAAGTTATTTAATAAATTTTGTGCACTTTCGAAAGCATTATATATTTCCTACCTGCCTACTCCAAACGAATTGCGATATTTGGCGTGAAATCTTTTTATATTTTCTTTGAATAGTTTTTGCTGAAGAAATTCATAAAAAAAATGTATGTAACGCAGCAGTTCAAAATACTTTTCATTTGCAATATAAGTCGAAAAAACTATCTACCACAGTTAAACCACACAATACTTTTGCAATACGTGGAGAAAAACTATCTACCACAGTTAAACTGTCACAGTTGAAAGCAGTCTATAGGTTTTGAAGACATACATAAATACAATTAGGTAAGTAAAAATGTTTATATAATAATAATAAAAATTGGATGATTTATATAGCGCCGTTTTTGTGAAAAATCACCTTAAGGGCGCGTTATAGATATTCTACTTCTAAAATATCTACAAAAACAATCTGTTCGTGGTAGTACTCTCGAAATTATTTGTGTAACAACTCATAATAGTACCCCCTCTCTAAAAATGAGAATTTCTCAATTAAGGAGGTATTATGAACAAAGAAACTAACGGATTATTATCATTTTTTGTACTTACATACCTACTGTTATTATCATGTAAAATAATTTTATAAATTATAACATATGAAAATGTCTTTAAAAAAAATATATATATATATAATCACCTTTTCCTGTAGTATGTTGATCTAGTAAGATTTTAATGACCTTTGTTGATCTACCTTTAATGGTAATCTTGTAATGATTAATGCACTGTTGCCAACTCGTACAGATGTATTCCATCGGAGCCCAGATAAACGGTGTTAAAGGTAGATCAACAAAGGTCATTAAAATTTTGCAAGATCAACATACTACGGGAAGAGGTGATTATATATATATTATTTTATTTAAACATCAGCCTTCATGATAACAATTGCAATCGGCTTTTCAATATTAAATTACAGTTTATTAATTTAAGCCAAATAATAACTAGCGAGAAATTAACATGAAGGTATTTCGAAGCAACGAACACTCTTTATTTATTACTACCAGGTATAGTATACAACAACCTATATGTTATTGCCTCGCTTTATTGTTAAATATATATTTTCAGCATAAATGACCCAACGAGCTGAAAGCAGTTACATTGACCTATAAAATCGAATCAGAAAATTGTACAAATTCAATATCGACAGAGCTCACGGTTTAAACGATTTTGCTGTGGCGGCACACCGATTATCTGCTTTATTATTAAGATCTGATGTCACCCAACGATACAAGTGTATTAGTGGCGTGCAATCCGTAAAGGCTGAAAAGCTGTACCTTAAGAAAAATGAACCATAAGAAGAAATTAAAGAATTTTTTTAAAAGGTGACTAATTTCTTATCAAATTGTATTTCATAAAGTGAATAAGAATTGATTTGTATAAATCACAATTTAATATATAAATGTCAACATGTTTCGGAAGCGAAGAAATTATGATAAGAATACACTAATAATAAACATAGAAAAATAATAACGTAAGAATAGACAAATTACAAACATAAAAATTGTATTTCAGTTGGCCATAACAATTAGCGGAAGATGATAAAAAATAATCTTTTGATCATCTTCAAATATTCAAGGCACAATTACATTCGAACTTGAAAAATTACACATTTTGGTTAAAGAGCAATGCACACCACTGTCATGTATGATCTTTTGCAATTGATAGGTACATGAATGCAATTCTATCGCGCAGTTATACTGCACTGAGTTATGGGTTAATGAATAAATAAACAGCACTTATAACCGCAGGAAAAAAAACAGTCTCAATTACTTGTAATTGATGTTTACAAAACCAACAGAACCGCCAATTTCTGAGATCTTATCTAGATAGATTTCACATTCCAGCATCATTACGCAATCTTACATCAACTACCAACCTACCTTGTAATTTTTTGTCATTTAAGCAAACCTGTTAATTAACAAAAAAACACTGCTTATCGATTTCGATCTATATCCACCTCAAGAACTAATTTTAAAGATACTTTATTTATGCAAAGCGACCGACGATAAAAATTAATAGATGGTAAATTCTTAAATATCGACTCGATACGCACACTGCAAATATTTTTTAGTCAAATCGTGATGACGAGCAAAGAGAAGTACACGACCAGGACAGGTTTAAAATTTTTTGTTATGCGTTTTATTTATTCAATTTTTTACACACTTTAAAATGTGAATGTAGCATCACGTTTTGTTGGTAAGTCATAAAGACTTGTCAGAATAATTATCATCAACAAATGCAGGCATAAAGCATGTCGTACCTACGTAAAAAAAAAATGTTTTATGTTGTACGGATAAATAAAAATAATAACGGTCGTTTGAAATGAAGTTTTGAAGACGAGTTTAATTAAGGTATCGGCAGACAAGGGATGAAATAATGCAAAGATAATATATGAAATTAATACATTTTTTGGGAATACCATCTGCTATTGTTGGGTCGGTATGATTCTTCACGCCTACGCGTCATAATTCGTATTAATAAAGGAGTAGAATAAATAAATGACGAAGACAGTCTGAAAAGGTTTTCACGGCTCGCCATCAAAATAAATATTTTTTGTCGTAATAACACTGCTTTATCAATTCTGGCTTGTTTCGGCGAGGCGAGAGGCAACAGTTTGGGCCTGGCCGCCGGTCCGCCGGTCCGCCGCGCCGTAAAGAGGTGCCGCTACACATGTTGGCTGTTGGCTGTTGGCGGACACCTATAATTTTATAACTGAGCTTAGGTATTTCCCTCCTCGGACCTCTGCTGCCAAAACGGTTATTTATATTATTTTTTTTAAATTTAAATATTATTATATTAATATGTATATCATATTCAATTCTAGAATACAAGTGTGCCAGCAGTCAGAGAGAGTATTGGTTTTGCAAATAACGGACGTACGTAATCGAAATTTTTAAACTTTCGGTCATTCTTCCCAACCCTACTGAACAACTGTTGAACCGAAATTTTACCTCTACACTGTTCAAATGCCAAATACGCTCTTCCATAAAATTTACGATCAATTTAGGATACGAATTTTTGTGGACTAAGTTCCCCTCAACTGATGACTGGTTATAAAAAGTGTGCATAACAGGGTGAACAAATGACAGCGAAATTTCAAACGTCATTATTCGATCGCGATCTATTTATCGCGAATCAAATATTGAATGAAAATGATTTATTTCCGTTTTCGAACGTCAAAACTATTTTTTTTAAATGTTTTAAATAAAACTGAAGAGAACCTCCCTTATTTTACTTATTATGAGCTACGTTTTGTCTTATTTTCCACGAAAAATATACGTCAAATATCAAATGTACGTCTATGAAAGTGGGCGGGCACCTCCACAGACAATTTAGTATAAAAATGCTTGGAAACAGGCAAATAGATCGAAAGCTCAACAAAACACGTGCCTCAATTAATCATTCGAAAAGTTGGTAAGAACGGCCGTTCGTAACTTCTCGTGACTTTGTCACGGATTTCGATATTTTTGAACTAGAACTAGTTTTTCGTTTTGAGTATAATGAAACCAATTTAAAGCTTTGTTTCACTTGTTTATTTATCTGACCGGACCGGTTTCAAACAATTACGCTCAATTTAAGACTGATACACTTTGGCGTAAAGTTATGGTATTTATAAAATTTTGGTGATAGGCCATGATTTTATACATTGTTTTTCGTTGGTATATGTATTTTGATACATTTTTTTATACATAATTTTTTTAAATTCAACGTTTTTTAGCTGTAGAAAAAACCTATCTCGAGGGGTAGGTAACTGAAAAATTAAAAAAAAGCTTTTTCCAAACAATATGTTTGATTTTGAAAAAAGGGGTCCCTTCTACTATGAAAATGTCAAACCGAATCTATTCGTTCTGGAAAATTATGAGAAAACACATAACATCCTTAGTGAGAGCACCTGATGGAATAAGACATATTGAAGTAAATACAAAAAAAGGTTAGATATACCCGTATGCAGGTTATATAGCTTGTTTTAAGGTACGTATCGATTTAGTTATGTAGGCTCTAACGTAAAGAAACGCTTAGTCCATCCACTCGACACGTAAACGTTTTTAGTATCTATAAATTCATGTTGTGCTGTGTAGGGACATTCGGGGGCGTTTCTTTTTTTTTCAAAGGAGAGTCTTAACGTGAGAACTGATGGAGGGACGTATCTGGTCCTTAAAACGGTTCGGGAAAGTGGTGAATGCCCTCGACTGACTTCCCGGCCTTATCACTATTTGGCTATTGCAAGTTTATAGTGATATACCAGTTATATTAAGTCGCAAGCAACGAATAAAATCACTTTATAGTGATATACCAGTTATATTAAGTCGCAAGCACCGAATAAAATCACTTTATAGTGATATACCAGTTATATTAAGTCGCAAGCACCGAATAAAATCACTTTATAGTGATATACCAGTTATATTAAGTCGCAAGCACTGAATAAAATCACTTTATAGTGATATACCAGTTATATTAAGTCGCAAGCACCGAATAAAATCACTTTACAAAACAATTTTGTTTGTTGGATTTCTACGGCTGGCTGGCGGCTGCACAGATGCGGCAGCGCTGGCCCAGCCTCGCACACAAAGGCGGCCGCCGCACAATCGGTTACCTGGTTATTAATCCCATTTATACACCTTTATGATTGCCGTCCCCCTCCCCCCCACACCTTCCCCCCGCCCCGCCCCGACACGACCGCAGCCTCTTCTAATGCCGCGTGCCATGCCATCAAATTACCCGAGAAGCGATACCCCCCTCACCAAAAGGGAACATTCCTCTTCAAACAATTAACATACTTTATTAACTCTGGTTTGTCTTCTTAGGTGTGGAGGCAGAAATCGATTTCTTCGATTTCCGCGACAAAATAGTTTCGGCATTGTTTATATTTATTTAGCTTTACATGATTTTATTGAGTTCGTTTAACGCTAGTAAAAGTCGTGCGTCAATTTGCAATAAGTCTGACGATACTGTTTCGATGAGTTCGGCTTTTTTGCGTGTTCTCTCCCTTTCGTCTGATGTATTGGATGCGGTTTGATTTGTGTTCCCGGGTCCTAATGTCGGTCTGCGGGAGAAACATAACAACAAAAGATGAAAGGACCTGACAAATGTATTTATGGTCCGGTGTATGGGAATGTTGAACACCTAATGTTTGTACAGAGTCCCCGCTCGAGCAGGTCGTTATAGGTGTGAATGGGAGTTGCTCTCTGTTTGCTCGAACCCCTTTCAGTGTATTATGCGCGGAGTGGCTCATTGTTGGGCCTTAGTGCCTACTCAAATAGCACTAGTCCAATGTAACCTTGTTTACCTTTCCCGGATTACGCGCAAATAACAAACAAGCCGAAGCAAATATTAAAATAGCTTCTCTCCTATACAAAAAGCTTTAACTTTATTTGGCGTTTGATTATGTTAAAATCTTGCTCAGAACGGAAAGGCCCGAGGCCTACAGGCGAACGACAAGGGAAGGAGGCCTGATACCACATTGGGATGTAGGCAGCACCGTGATGGTGATGATTCTGATGGAAATCCGGCGGGATTGGAACTGAATTACCGCACTGTGAAAAATCATCTGAAGAGTTGATTGATGGTGGCTACATGAGTTCCTGTGAGCGATGACAGGGTAGGTTTAAACCACAAAGCACATTTTTGACATTCTTCAACATTGTGCTTCGTGGTTTGAACGTGATTATGCAGAGTCCCCATTTGCGAAACATGTACGCAAAAAAGATTTACACCATTCCCACTGAAATATTTCATTTAGAAGGGTGCGTAAGACTGACAGGTGATACACGCCCGAAGCTGCAGAGAACTCTATAGCTCTTTACTTAAAGGTTTACACAAAGCAACATAAATTTGTGCGAATGCTCGACTCGAACTCGACCGCAGACTTAACACTTTATTTGTATAATTATTACCTTGTTAAAACTACTCTCAGACAAAGCAAATTGCTTTTCCGACCGCCGAGTAACACATTTCCAATTCAAAATAACAATGAAATTAGAGAGAATTACACCTAATGGCTTTAAATCTGGTATTTTATGGCTACTTGCCCGCAGAGTTTATGGCGCTAGTCTCAGTAGATCACGTCACACCGGGAGAGATAGAAAATTACTCACATAAAGTAAGCAAACATCGCAGTTGGAATTACCACAGGTATTCATTAGGAGTGATTAAAAGCGTACGCGGTTATTATATTTGTAGAAGTTTACAAATATCCACACCGAGCAAAGGGCAACTTCATTATACGGAGAGCCAATTATGTAACATTAAATTTATTAAAATTAAATGAATTATCACAATTTGGGAATATAACGTGTTATTTGGTGGCCAGATGGGGTGGGGCTAAGCTTGTAATTATAACTATTGCTCCGAGACCCTGGAAGCGTTTTGGTATAGCGTTTGGACTGACCCTCGCATTGGAAATATTTCCAAGAAGGACGATCGAAACCGTATTAATATAAAGAGGTTTTGATTGTTTTCAGAACGATTCAGTTCTTATTTGAAATTCACTGCTTTCCGCAGACATCAGCGAATCTTCGAATCATTGTGACGTTGATGCACATTTATGAATGATTTATCCAAATACCTACCCGTTGCCTTTTCATATGGGTTCAATTTTATCATTAATTTTCCATGGCCATTAGACCAGTATAGCGTTTATAAATTGCTATAGAACCGTTGTTTCGGATGCAGTAATTGGATAAGTGAACATCCAAGATCCAAATCCACCATCGAAACGCTGCGACAAGATATTCATGGCATTTAACCCTGTGAAGCCAAACATGAATAAAAAACAAAGAGTTTTCGTTCAATGCAAGTTTTAAATGCAATGTGAATATTTCTAGTTTAAATAATTTTTTGTTGAAATACAAAAACTGCCTCCCAAAAAACGTTTTTGTAGGTTTAGCTAGAACAACTAGGCACCCCCGCTGGGTAATAAATCAAAAGGGTATACAATACTCCTTTAATGATATGTTTGTAAAATAGAAATTTGCCTTATCGGGTGTGGGGCATCTATCGGCGGTTGGTGCGGCGTATAGCGATATGCAAATCGAGAAATAATAGGGAAAACTGTGAAATAAAATAACCTAAAAATGTTTTTTTGTATAGAACGTAAGTACTAGGCACTAGAAGATTACTGTTTCCGTGGTCTTCTTAGAATAAAGAGGATATTGAGAGAACACATCATCTGAATCATCACAACTTGCCATTCATTAATTATGGGGGATATTTTAAGGCTTTGATTCCATTGTCACCCTGCCAAACTTCTTCCGGATCTCAGAAAGCCAGTAGAGGTCTTCTGTACCTTGAAAACCTATCCATTGTCGAATCTTCTTCGGCTACGACGTCTCGCGTTTTCATATTCACGTACCCCTTCGATCTTCCGGTCTTTGGACTGGATAAACCAGTCTTGATTAATTTTGGTATGTAATACTATTGCCGGTCGATTAAGTTTCTTGCATATTGAAAAAAACTTGCCTTTTTTTAGTTGTTAGAATTGAAATAATGCGCTAAAATAATTAACTGTCCGGTAGAGTGTAGAGCGGAACATTGCTCAGTATATAAATGCACTGGCAGAATAATAATATATTGACTGTCTATAGAAGGAAACAAAGACTTGGTGGAGTGACATTATACTCGTACAATATGAAAAACAAACTTTGTAATACATCACTCTTGAGTCAGGAGGTCTATACTGGTTCTTTTTAAAGGAAAATTCCTCATCCCTTTCCTTAGGCTTAAAAACTTCTTGCTTAACTGTCAGCTGTCATTCAGCGAATGACATAAAAAAATACATCAATATCTGCGTAGTTGTTATAGCAAGAGAAAAACTGAATATTAAGAAAGTTACCAACTACGTTATTATCAAAATAATTATTATGCAGTAATATTATAGATGTTGATATTTTCGGTACGGTAAACAAAACAATACACAATAGCAGGCTGCGGTATAGATTAGTGGTGGGCGAAGCGGCTCGGTTTAGTGATCCGGATCACTAAATCAAATCTCTGAAAAGACAATCCACATGAAAACTGGACGAAAAAGTATCGTATAAGAGCGTCTAAAGGACGTCTTTAGGAGGGCCAAGAGAGCGAGGGGGAGGGCATGGTGCGGGGGGACGCGAATCGTCGTTCATTCGAGCCGGATCACCAAACCGGTAGACTACAAAGAGCTGATTTACTGATCCGGCTCACTAAACCGAGCCGCTTCGCCCACCACTAGTATAGATATATCACCATAGATATACCACGGCGGCAAATGTTACTTCTAGAAGTAGTGACACAATAAAAAGGTAATTACTATTTAGTGAAGTAGGTGTCTTTTTACAAAACGTAATTCTTCGTTAAAAGGCGTATTTATTTTATTTAAAAAAATTAAAAATTTTGCCAAAAAGCATTATAATATAATGTAATTGTTTTAAAAAGTTTTGTTTGAAAACCTTGCGTCGGTTGAAGATATTTCATCAAATTGTGTTTTCAAGTAATCTCTGAACAATCTCTCCAGGATTTTTACTATGTTTCTCCAGAATTCAGCAGTTAAGCGAGAAGTCTTAAGCATAAGGAAACATATAAGGAATTTTCCTTAAAAAGAACCAGAATAGGCCTTCGTTTCGCTTAGGCTTAATTAAGCTTCTTCGTGGCTAAAATATAAATTATATTAACTATTGTCCCAATACACTGAATACATAGGGATCGACTCCATAGCATTGTGATCTGCGCGTTAGCTTTAGTTATGGGATATATGAGGTTAACATGATTCTTTAAAATTACATTTAGGCGCTGCTAGGGTTATGTGTTGCACTGGTTCTTTAGATTATTTAACGTCACAAACTGGCTCTACAGTTGTCACAAGTAACGCTGATACATGAAGAAAATGGGGAGGGTTAAAGGTCAAACAATCATCTTTTTAAAATTTTCACTTACTTTATTTGGTTTCTAAACTAACACCGACCAAAGAAGGGTTTTTTTTATGAAATTCTCGTCAGATTTTAGGAGCTGTAATAATGCCTCCTCCAATAATACTAAAATTAAACTTGTCTTCATTAATAACCCGCGTAAAAAGGTATCTCGGCTGGTCAATAAATGGCCTTTTATGATGGCATCTTTGTTAATGCCTTCGCTCATCTGCATGGCGATATACGATGCTCACCAAAACGAGCAATCCATCCAGCTAATGGCACCAAATCAAACTACATTAAAACAACTCTAATCATAAAATCTTATAAATACCCAACCAATCTACCCTTTTGACTTTAATCTGCTTAAATCTCGGCTGATGTTTTGAACATCTTGATCCATGAGGATCGTTTTATATGTTACCATTCAAGTTTTGACACTAAGTCACAACAAAATATCAAATCTGTAGTAATCAGTTTTCATTTCTCGTTAATACTTAGTCTTTGTTACTCTAGCTTGTTTATTTCCCAGCAGATTTTCTAAATCAATTGTTGAGTGGAGATCTGGCGTTGTTTTGTATAGGGCCAATCTAGAAGGAACAATTAAAAGCGGTATGAATGAGTATAATAAATGATGGAAGCGGTAAGGGGTCACTCAGTGATGTTTAATCAACAGCCTGAATGCAAAACAGCGTACTTACTCTGGTTGTGTGAAGTGTTTTTTGTTTGTTTTGTGGGTGAGTGATGGTGTTCTCGCTATTCATACTTGTATCAGTTAGGCTTCACTCCGGACTCTGGGTACTCGCAAACTGTATAATGACGTGCTGTTTTGGTATTTGAGACGTGGTTTCATTGTTTTACTAAGACTTGATTAATAATGCAATTTATTTAGGTTTTTTTTTAAACATTACTTAGAGGCTATACTGACACATTTATAATACTGAACGAACAACTAGCGTTCAGAACAGTGTTACAAGTCAGTCTTTCCCTGACCGAATATCCTTTATTTTTAAAACTGTGGTACGTACGAAATAAAGCGTGCACTCACTTCAGCGGCTAGTATCAAATCATTATAAAAATAAACATCTGAGTCTCCAATGTAGATTCTAGATATTATCTCATGCGTAGTCAGAGTGTAACGTGACGCCGAAGTTACATGCATTCAGTTCTACGCCCCCATAACATGCACGTTGGAAAGGCACTTTATTTATATTAGATTTCACGTTCATCTGACAAAAGAAAAGCGTGGAAAATTGGGAAAATGAGAGCAAAGAATATATTGATTAGTATTTTAAAGCGCGTTGTATTATTTTGCATCACCCAATCGCATATCTTCCTATTAGTGTGTGTGACCAATAAACGATGTCACCCCCTCGGGACATAAACAAGGATGTGATAACTGGTGGCTGGTGCCTACCCCGGGACATACAGCCTGTGGGGGAAGGGAGGGGGAGAAGGAAACACGCTGTGATTGGTCCATTACGTCCCGTGTCTCCTCTTCTCGGCCAATCGGGAGGCGAGGAGAGAAGATAGTGAGTGGGATGCTGCGCACTGAAACACTGACTAATAAATTAATCACTTCACTTTTCAAGTTAATAAAAGACAGTTCCTTGGTTACATACAACGGCTTTCCTAGAAGCTAAAAGCCACCTCTTTGTATTAATAAAAAAAAATAGTAATCTTACAATCTGAATCGTGCGTAAGGCTTTTAGTTACTTAATTAGAGTTTCCCCTATCTTACAGCTTAGCAACTTTACAGGAGAACAAATAACTGTTTTTTTCGCAAGATTCTTATACATGTTATTACATGTTTCACTAATGGAGTAACAAAAGGCGTAATTATAACCCCATTAGCGATACATGTAACACAATGTATAATAATAAGTTGCTAAATTTGAGATACGCCTATTTGAAAAAGATGTAAGAACCTAAAAAATATAGAGTGGAAGACGAAAATCATATTGTCACCATAATGTTAAAAAAGACTACTTATATAAATATAAGTTTGTAAATGTTGAGTTGCAATAATTTGAAGCTGTGGTGACATATTTTAATTTATAGCATTCTTTTGAATCGATGGGGGTCATGCTTAAAATTAAAAACAACGTAAACCTTTTAATGAAATTTGTTATACTTATCTAATGTACAATTTTAAATACCAATATATATGCATATTTGCGAGAATCGTGAAACATCTTTTAACATAAACATAAAATTAAGAAATGTATTTTTTTGTTTATTTATGTGTCTAATTTGTTTAACTCCTTATTATAAAAAAAAATCTATTGCTGCCTTAATACTATTGTTCTATACGCATTCCAGACGTTTCACTCTTAGAAGAAATTATGAAATGTCACCATTTACAACGCCGGAAACGGTTGAGCAGTTGTCAAACTGGCAAAGTGGTTAGAGCTCCACACTCCACGGTGGGTATTTCTGTTTATTCTTAATAAATGAAATTATTGCGTTTTCACCTCATTTTATTTTACAATGAAAACACAGGTAACCATCGCCTGGCTTAAATATCTTTAGGTGGAGATATTAAATTTAATAAAATTTAAATTAAAATTTATATAAAATTTAAAATCCATTTGCGTTAAGGTTGAGTGTCGGGTGTAATGTGTATGATTGATAGATGAGTGCAAGCGAGACAGTATGCTTGGAGTGTCCCATTTGTTATTCGTCTTACGCGACAGAATAAACGTTTTGACAGTAATACCCCCTCTTTAATATAAAGAACTATACTAATATCACATCTAACAGATATGTACTTTAACCACTCTATATTTTAACCGCTTTGGCTTCAAAATACTCCACTTATTCACTTACTCACTCAAACACAGATATATCTATGGTCACTAGATGCCTAACACAGATATAATCTATGGTCACTAGATGCCTAACACAGATATAATCTATGGTCACTACATGCCTAACACAGATATATCTATGGTCACTACATGCCTAACACAGATATATCTATGATCACTACATGCCTAACACAGATATATCTATGGTCACTACATGCCTAACACTGATATATCTATGGTCACTACATGCCTAACACAGATATATCTATGGTCACTACATGCCTAATACTGTTATATCTATGGTCACTACATGCCTAACACAGATATATCTATGGTCACTACATGCCTAACACAGATATATCTATGGTCACTACATGCCTAATACTGATATATCTATGGTCACTACATGCCTAACACAGATATATCTATGAAGATGTTATGTCACTTAGGTACACGTTTCTTACAACGGTATTTATAAGTTAGTGTTTACTAACTAAATGATAAAAGATCTAGACACCTTCTTTTTTTCTTCTTTGCCCAGAGTTCGCAACGTTGTACACGTGCAAAATCTGGGCAAACTATAAAAATAGTAGTATGAAAAGACTTCGTGTACAGTATAATAACGCCTTCCGCATAATGTTTGGCCTCCCCAGATGCTGTAGCGCTTCCAGTATGTTCACGGAGAGGCGAGTTTCCGGTTTTACAGCCCTTATAAGATCCGGGGTGGCTGGAATGAGGGAAAGAATAAACAACTCCGGACCTCAGTCCAGCTTCCAGCATCGACGCATACCGGAGAAAGATATTTAAATGCCGCAGCACCTTAAAGGCGTTATTTTGATGTATTTATAATCTACTATTTTATATTTTTGTTTTATGTGTGTTATCATCCACCTAATATCGTTTTATTTATTTTTTTTAACTTTTGGATATATACATGTATATTTTGTATGGAATGTGCGTTAATAAACCTTTATTGTATTTATTTATAAAACCTTCCCCTTCATCCATCACCAACTCCTTTCCTTAGAGCACAGTCTCCAATGCCATGTGCCAGTGCCATGATCTCAGTGGAAATCTGTTGTGGAATTCACGTATCTATGTAGGTAAATTAATAAAAACATGTACATGGAGAAATAATTGAAGTCCTGCCCCACCATCTAAATCACAGGTGTACCGTTGGACTACGGAGTCGTCTGTAGGACCCTACATAGTTAGATATCGGTGTAATTCTTGTTATTGTGATGGTTCCTTTGTACAGACTGCAGACGTAAGTATGTTGGTTGTAAGTACGGGTTAAATCCACTCAATCAGCGTCTCGCATCTCCCTCCCTCCCGTGCAGAAGTGTCGATAATTTAGCATGGAAATGAATATTGCTCTCGCCAAACAAATGCGGTCCTACGGGCTATATTTATACGTACACGGTGTCCGGAAATACGAGGTATAGGGGAGAAATTGACCGTGGGACTATGGTGACCCCAATTCGATAAGACATCGTTGATGGACGGAATCTCGTAATTATGGGATAGGAAATAGAAAGAGAAGATGTTTGTGTGTTTATTCATATCCAAAACAAAACTAAAGCCGTTTCAAGCAATATTTCAATTCTGAAAGATGAGTTCCCACCAGGACGAAGGTTGCTGAAAGTATTATCTCTCGGTCTGTTAATTTTCATGTTACATTGAAGTTAAATAAAATAGTTTGAATAAATAAATCATCTTTTCTCGGTTTCGAACCCGCAAGAACTAAACTCATGGGTAGGTTACAAGTAACCAGTAGCAAGGACAGTGATTAGTGGCAACTAAATCGTTTAGTTACACTGCCCATGTGTGGACAGTGCGTTAAATGGTAAGTAGTATATTACCGTAAAGTAGCAAATTAATTGATTCGATTATAGTTTTTTTTTCGGTTAAGCTGCGCGCTCATCATTGTAGTTAGGTGGGGGTATGGTTGCGCTGTTTGGACACGCACACATTCAAGTTTTACTACAAATACAAGAGTTTACTAAATCACTTATTTAATTGGACGTGCAGACGGCAATTATCACTTTTCTCGGGACAGTGATTTAACTACCACTTATCACTATCCTTGCTACTGGCTACATGTAACCTACTCATTATAGCCAAGAGTAACAATTTTTTTTGTGCAAAGATCTCAACCATATAACTAACCAATTCTACTTTTATATGACACTTATTTCCAGACACCCTGTACGAGGGAAGGTCTTATAGCCTTATAGCGTCCTGCAGTCCGTGGCAGCCGATATTTTGAGGCTGTTGGCGAGTCATTTCACCCAAGGAGATTTCCTTAAGAAATTCACTTATGATCGTATCTTATATCGAGATTGCTCGCGTCAGTGGTTCCAAAACTACTCCGAAATTTTTATCTACATAGAAAACTTTGAATTTATATTGGAAAAACTTATTGAAGCTTATATACTTGGTTGCAATATATTTTTTTAATCATTGAAGATAATATTGACAAATATCAAATGAAAATATTAAAAAAAAATAAACATAAAAGACACAGAAAATAAAAAGGTAACGGTTGCATCTGGGACTCGAATCCAGGACCTCTCGACCTTTCCGGAATCAGCGCTCCAGCCAATTGAACAAATGCCACCTTATTGCTTTTCGTCATTTTTATCGATATCATGCTTCAATCTAAGAACTGTTTATAACATTTTCAGTTAATTCCCATATATTTTTGGCTGCTATCTTTCTATATTGAAGGCAAGATTCTACCAGAATTTATTTGCAATCTAGATAGTGTCTATGATATTAATGTCTATCCGATTTTTATTTATATGATATTATTTTTTTATTGGAATAACTTACTGTACAAAACTTATGTTAATGTTCTTTTTTTAAATTATATTATTTTGTCACAATATGCTCAAAAAAAGGTAATGAATGAAAGGTAATGTAAATCTAATAATCAGAGACGTTCCTTACTGAATGACCTGATTAGGAAAGAAATTATAAAAAAAGTATATAGTATTATTTGGTTTAGAACTTAATTTCGATGGTATTAAATCCTCTCGTTGCAAAATTGATGATTTTTTTAAGTGTCGAGATAGAAACTCAAGAATGCAAATACAGCTTATGGTTTTATTTTCAAAATAGACAATTAAAACAATGCGTGCAAGAATTTATCTGTTGCGTCATTGTAAATTCTAGCCCCTGGTATTCCAGTACCGTAATTTAAGTTTTCAAATTCTGCCGTCTACAATTTTGTATGTGTTTTACTAAAATATCTTCGAATAATCTCTTGGCTCCACAGTTTGGTGGGGCGGAGGCCGGGCCGCTCAGGTGTGAACCAAAGGCTGCCGCCGCCCCCGGCAGGGCTCCATTACACCGGTACCCCCGGCACCCCGTACTCCTCCCTCCCAAAAACCTCGGCAACCAACTTCCCCGTCCGGACGGTGACCACACGTCTGCTAAATATGTAGGTAGACAGGAACTCTATCGCATTTTTAATGTATTTGATCCAGAATGTGGTTAGGGTAGTGCAACTCCTACACACTTTTCACATTGCAAAAACGTTTTTAAATTCAATTACAAATAAGTAGGTAAAACTTGATAAAAGTAATCAGATTGAAGAGTAATAATAATAAGATAATTAGTTTGCGGATGGTGCCAGTGTTCTGGTTCGTTGAAGTACCTGCATATACTCGTATATACCCAGTACCTACTCATATCCTTAAGTTTTATGGAGCCGAACCTATTTTATCTTATTTATCTTTATAAGACAGAGAAAATTTAAAAACAAAAATAACAATCGCACCTGGAACTTGAACCTAGATCTTCTAATATTACCGGCACCAACGTTTTTACCACTTGGTCTATTGTAACCTAATTACTAATTACATTCGGTCATTTTTATCGATCTTATATCCTCAATTTGAATTACAAACATTATCCTCAAATAGTTCCCATATTTTTTTGGCTGCCGTCTTTTGGTATAATTACATAGTTCTACCCGAATATATTTAAAACCTAGATGTCTCGGATAAACCTATTACCTATCCGACTAAATTTATATGGGACATCTATTTCTATAAGTCTAAAATGAATATTCAATTTATTAGGAATAACTTATTGAAGCTTATAAACTCCATTGTAATATTCTATCATCTAACTCTCAATGAAAATATGAGACAAATAAAGAAACAAAAACTAAAAAAATAAATAAAAAATTGCTAAAAAAAATTATATTTAATTAAGTTGGTTAAGCGGTTGCCCCGGATAGGCAGAGGACCTGGGTTCGAGTCCCAGATGCGACTGAAATCTTTTTATTTTCTGTGGTTTTTTTTCCGTTTTCTTGTTTCATTTAGGTTATGTTAACATTATTTTCTACAATGGTTAAAAAAATGAAAGTTCGCATGACAAATGCTCGATGTTCACCCGACTCGCGATCCTCTATCTTCTCTCACAAATACCAACACCACCGCCAAAACTTATACATCAAACCGCAATCTCACGCCCAAACTGCGAGCCAACACCACAAGTCTCCCTCGCTATCCGCAATAACCAGCTCTGCACAACAGGCGAAACTTGTAATCCATCCTCAAAAATACCTCGAGTTAAATTATAATAGACAGCGGGAAAAAAGTTTCCCCCGCCATCTGCGTGTAGGTACTAGGCAATCGGTTCTGGAGAAGAAGCGAAACTTATAAATTGGTTTTATAAACTCTTCGACTTAAATAATTATAAAAGACGGCGGGGTAAAAGTTTCGCTCGCTCGCGGCTCGCGGAACTAATAGAAACAACGTCAAAATTTATGGGCGCTCGTTGAACGCGGTACACATAAAGAAGGCGGTCATCTCGCCAAGTTTCGCCCGGTGTTCGGGTGCAGATCGGTCGGGGGCCGGGAGAGACTTGGGATGCTGAATTGTTAAAGACGTGCCGAGAAGGATCTCAAAGATCGCGAATGTTGGACCGTGTTATTATCGCGGAGGTTATTACGGAGTAGTTGACGGAGAAGCGAAGAGATGGGAGGGTAGCGGAGGATTTCGCATTTTGTACTTCTTCTTCTTACCTCTTCTTTCTTCGACTTCTTCCAGATTGTGATACCTTTCTTCGCCCGTCCCCGTTCAAAGTAAAACGTGATTCATTTCGCTCTACTATGGATTTTTTAAAAAAGAAATACTTATTTGTTGAAAGTAAACACTTTGTGGTGCAATATAATATCAAATAAAATATTTAAAAATAAAGTTTTTATGATACAGCATATGATAGAAGGGACGTAGAAAAATAATATCAGGAGAATATGAGTAAGTGGATTAACCTTTAGTGTGCCAACGGTGCCACCGTGATATCGCAATATTTGTACTTTTCGTGTGCCGGCGATGCCATGGTGGCACCGGCATACAGAATCTATTGGTATGGGTTTTCATACATTAAAACATGTTGGCAACATATATAAATGAATCACAATTGCTTGTCAACTCCTCATTACTTAAAATGGGGCGCAAGTCTTTCAAAAATTATTTGAAATTGACTACCGTTTTTTTTTTTTAAAAACCGATATTCACTAATTTCAAAAGTTTACAGGAGAGAGTTAGAAAAAGTGAATTTACAAGTAATATAGGCGCGTGGATGATTATTAAAAAAAATTGTAGTTAAGCCGAAAAGCAATGTATACTACATATAAATGTAAAGAAAACCACATTACTTAATGTTAGCGCTTTCTTAATTCTGTAATTTCCGCGTTACCGACAGGTTAGTTGGTAGCCCGTTAGATGTCACTACTGACTAAACGGCAGTGACGTTTAACGAGAGCGAAATTTTATTATTGTAGCAATATGCTTTATAATTTTTAACGAGATAAAAACACCTGAAATAGAGGCTTTAAATGTTGTTTCTTTTGTTTATTGCAGGTGAGTGAATATTTTGATAATCTTAAATTTCTTATTTTGTTATTCTTAAAATTGTAAATACCTATTATGAATAAAAGTCTTTTGTTTATTGCAGAGAAACGCAATTAAGTCTTATTTGAACCAAGTGTGAAACACCATTATATAAATATAAAAAATTCAATGTAAGTTTGTACGTTTGTTTGTCCTCGATGTTCTCGAAAATCACTGGATCGTTTTCGCTGAAAACAGCACAGTTTATTCCTATTAGTGCCGGGAAGGTTTACAAAGTAGTCTGAATGAAATCCAATATGTAAAACCGTTGGTATAACATTTTAAAATTAGTATGAAAAACATTGAACCCGCCATGTTTTATTTAGGTTAGCCCATATATATATATATATATATAACACTCTGGTTAGCCACATATTGCGTATTCGAAAAAACAATGTTTTTTTGGGTAGAATATTTTCAAAACGGAAAACACTAGTAGGTACCTACTTTAGAACTTTATGATTTAGATATATTTTGAAAAAATAAACGTTTGGAATGAAATAAAATATTCGAATGAATGTTTCTTTATTTGGAGATAGTTACTTTCGCTGTCAATTCAATTATGGCACCCTAATGATAAGCAAGAATTCACAACTTCATAACTTTATCCCAAAAAAATCCCGATCAAGGCCGGGTACTCATCAGCTAGTACTATATATTTTTAGTAAATTTTTTTTCTAAAATAATAATCAAAACATTTCGAGTTTTGAATGAACTTGCACTATTGAAAAAAGCGTGTTTTGAAAAAAAAAACGACTAGTTTTTATATATTTTTAGGCTGATTTGTAGGTTTAATTGCGATTTTATTATAATTTTATTTTAGTATAAATCTATGTATCTTAAATGCAGCAAAAATAATTGAATTCAGATTTTTTCTTACACGTGAGCGAATAGCGGTTTATGAAAAAAACGGACCTAAATTTCTGACGTCATTACGGCTCGCGCCTTCGAGTGATCCAGTTGTTTTGTTTACATTACCGTATGTACTTACAAGATAATTGTAACAGACGCATATTCATTCCAAATTTGGAGATGTTAATAAGATGAAATGAAACGATTACCCAGCCGTGATAAGAAGTTTAACCAATTCATTTGCTTTATGGTTTTGTTTTCATATTTTTATAGGTTTCTGTGCATCCCTAAAATAATATCACTGTTCACATGAGAGGTTCGCATTCATTTAATCGAGTCATTTATTTTCCATTTTTTTATGGATTTCTAAATATTCATATCGGGGATGCCCTGGGAAGACTTGGAGCGGTTAATTGAATAATTCGGTACTTAGTTGGGTCACGTCAAGAATCGATGTTATAAAAGAGCGTATATGAAACGATGTATGAATGTGAACGAGGCGAGGATTGTGTGACAAGACAAAGAAATGTGGCGTTCCATCATATTTGCTTGTCGGTTCCATAATAATTCAACGCACGTAAGAATCGGCACACCTTTTAAAATGATATAAATTCATTAAAAATATGAAAAAATAACCCGAAAACCTTGTCTGAAAAACCTAATTAAAAAAATAAAAAAACAAGATTAATTAGGTTTTGTTTGTTTTTCGTTTTTTTTTTTAAAGAAATACTAATATTCTCTGCTTACGAATAACCTTACAATATTTGAAAATCTCCTACTACCATCACAGTAAGCGGAATATGTTGCTTGTGTCGTGATGGAGGACTTAACCAGCCGAGGAATTGAACTCACGACGCCTGGGTGAGACCTAAACGTGATGCCAACTCAGCCACTGACCGGTCTGTGGCTGAGTGATGTGCCCATTCACACGTGTGCTGATTTATCCGGTTACCAATAAACTCGTACAGCATACAAACATTACGCAAAAATGCTTCATCGAAAACTACTCAAACTGTATTCATGTTGTCAGCTACTAAAAAGAATGAGGTTGTCTTTATTTTTTTTAATCACGTGAATAAAATTAGTTTGACGATATGTCAAAAAATGGCGAAGTCATGGAATAGTAACCTAGTTAGATTTGTTTGTTCAGATACCGCTATTTTAATACCCTTCGCCTTTTGGTTTCGATTATCGTAGTCCTAAATTATGCATTTGTTTGTATTATTTACTAATAAACATCACTATACTAATCATCAATATTAATATAAGTTTTAACACTTGTTTATACAATTACGGAACACGCAATTTGTTATATGGAGTGACAAAACCATAATAAACGAGTGAAAAACGCACCAAAGTTCTCGTTGAAAATTGATTCAGAATATATCAAATGTCTCTTTCGCAGTAATTCAAAAGATTGACGTATTCAAGGCACAGTTTGAACACTTGAATTTTCCAAAAGCAGAATTATCATTTGCAATACCATGATAAATGTCTTAATTCCACTGATATCTTTATTACAAAAACCAATAAATCAACTTCACAAGTCCATAGTGGCATCATTAAGAATAAATACGTGCGTGGTTAAACCAGCAAATACTCGTAGCTTTAAGCTCGACACTTACTAAGCGCCGGTTATTATGCGGTCAATACTCATCAAGTACTGGTACGTCTTTATTGATTATTATTGGTAATTAAAGCATTAATTAGCCAGGCGTCCGGCTAGCTCGGGTATCCTTTGCCACAGGTAATGTGATGCGCGGACGGCAGAGAAATCTGTCTAGATGGTATAGGGTAAAGAGAGTTGATACCTGGTGTACCTAACCCTTTGGTGACTACCCTTTCGTCATAGAAACAACTGGTCAACTATAAGCCTAAACACTAATTTAATTTTTGTTTTTCATATTTCTTATGCCTTTGTATCTAATTTACGAAATGTCATGGTGGGATGAGGACAAGATTTGAATGTCAAGATTTCCGTAAAATAGTCGATTGTCTTTAAAAAAAATACTTTATTATTCGAAGGAAAAAAAAACACCCAGCAAAACAATCTGTCCCTTTTTCACAAGGAATCACGTCGGGGTCACCAATATGAGGACGTGTGCTGTGTGTGCTATGAGGACTCTTTGAGAGAACGTATCCAGCACAAACCAAAATTACGTAGGAATTTAATTTGTTGCTAAGGAACACGAAAGGCTATGAACTAATTATATTAAAAGAAATAATAGGAAAAAACAAATTAACGAAAAAAAAAATGCTGAGCCAAAATACAGGCCGGGAATGGAAGTCTCGGCAAAAGTGGTTTTAATGATTTATAGTAACACTGGCGAGGTATTTATAGTGACAAGGTATTTATAGTAAAAAGGTTCTCTCTCCTATCCCGGCTACTGCAATAACTTTACTATTTAAAAGAAATACTAACATTTCCGAATTACGAATAACGTGACAATATTTGAAAATCTCCTACTGTCATCACACTAAGGCTGCTCTCTGACGGTCCGGTGAGGAATGAACATTTCACTCGTTACTGCAGACACTGCACAGAAAAGTCGAGTTTGCTAAAGTAAGGTAATGGTTTGCAACGCAGTTCATTGTGGGATTTTTCTGCGCAGTGTCTCCAGTAGCGAGTGAAATGTTTATTCCTCACCAGACCGTCAGAGAGCAGCCTAAGCCGAAAATATTGGTTGTGTCATGACGGAAGATGTAGCCAGTCGAGGAATTGATCTCACGACGCCTGGGCGGGAACCCGACTCGCTACCAACTCAGTCAATGACTGGTCTTAAAATCGTCAGTTAGGTACTTAAGGCAGTTAAGTTTAATTGAAAAAGATTTGTTAGGTGTTAATGTTATTTGGTTTAATTGCACAAAGTCGGTGATATTTATTTGTTCAAAAATAAAATAATAACCGGAATATACTACTTGAAAGTATTGGTTGCATTTAGGAACTTTTTTTTTACAGAATATATGTTACAATAATTTATGACACTTATATAAGAGATACTTTTATACTTACCCAATAGAATAAAAACCGTTATAGAAAAATAGCATAAGTGTAATATAATTAATGGCTGTACATAACCTGCCTCACTAGGCGAATCTGTATTGAGGCAGAATTTTTAGCAAATTATTTCGCACATTTTGTCTATGGTTTACTTAAAAATATAGCGTATGAGTTCTTATTTAGCATAGACGGCCAAAGCGTAGACCGCGGTCGACTGGTCGATCGCGTGTAACTATTTAGTCGCCCCCCTGTCGATATGTATGGTACACATCTCTGACGCCCGTCCTACACAGCTTGTGAGACAAATCGTGCGACAGAGACATTTTCTGCCATGAATGCAATCAAAATGAAACATCACTCCATTTGACAGATGACCATTTGACAGCATTTTTACGAATAGCTATAAGTACATATGAACCACAATATGAAAAGCTTGCCGAAAATATGCAATGTCATGTTTCCAGCGCGTCCTCTGATACGAAATAAAAAATAACAGTTAATACGTATTTACAATAACATTGTTAGGATTAATAATAATAATAATAAAACGTATTGTTTTATTCATAAACTAATTAGTATATGTATTATTATTATTATCTATGTTTATTTTAAATTTAAACATATTTTTGGCTTCAAATTACTATTTTTCTTATGATCACCTAACACATACGATGTTGGTAAACCGCCGTCTATAAATTAAAAAAAATATTCTATCCCAGTGGTAAAAAGTTTGGCCACCCCTGTTATATAGCAATATATTATCTTAATATAATTTTTTTAACGCTTCCTGTATTTCACACCGTATAATGTTTTGTAGCAAAGTATCTAAAACTGCGTTGACCAAATATGGAAAAGTGTGCTGGAATTTGCAATAAGCCTTTGCTCGAATTAAGGTCTATTCACATCTACCAGCACCACACAGTGCAGAACAGTACAGTGCAGACACGACAACATTAGTTGCCTACTATGAACACATTCATATTACAGCTTACGTAAGCCTAACGTATCCGCGAATGCACTGACGAGCACCGGCCGAGATTGTAGGCTAGAATATTTTGACGTGCTGGTGGCTGCTTGTGAAGTCAGCGCCTGGGCAGTTAGTATGAACGCATACCGTTAGCACTGCTATCTTCGTCAGTTGGATAAAGATAAATTATTAGAATTGGTCAGGGAATTTAGGTTATAAAATAATAATAAATATGGGAATAGGATTATAAAATCCTCAAACACGTTGTGGCGGACGCTAACGCTCAGTTGACAGTTCAGTTGACAGTCGTCCTCGCGTCTATGCTGTGTCTGTGCTGTGCTGCACAGTATAATGTGAATACTCGCGTCTGTGCTGTGCCTGTACTGTTCTGCTCTGCGTGGTGCTGATAGATTTGAATAGACCTTTACGGGTAAATCTTGTTTTCAGTTTTTTTTCGTCAAACATGTGTTTGTATTTAATAACATGAACGGGGATAGTTTTTGCTTAGATCTGTCGAACGTCAAATACTCTAATTAAATTGTAAATTGATTTAGTGTTTGCAGTTACAGAAACTTTAAGAATAATTTTCATAATTGTTTTCTGCGCCTTTACGGCAGGATCTAGAAGCTGATGAAGCTTTGCTTATATTGGATTTAAAATGTTCGATTTGCGTTTAATCCCAATTCAATCACGTACACGTAGGTGTGCTGGCTGGTCCATTAAGGCTGCGCGTGTTGGTACTAGGGGTCTGCAGTCTGCAGTCTGCAGTCCGCAGTGTCGATGGAGCGTGAGCAGTCAGGCTAGCAACGGCTCCCGGCGAACTTCTCGTTCACCGGGAGTTAAAGTTCTCCGCAGGTTAATGGCAAATACTATTACCTAGCTACTATAATACACAGTGGAGCAATAAAACATCAGAGATTTTCCTTGCAACTTGATCGCCTTAATAATAGCGTCAATAATAAAATAAACTCCATTAATACTTGAAAACATGTATGAATCAGAACACTTTTTGAAGGTGATTTCTAACCTAACCTCATTGATATTTTTTTAATAAAAAATAAATTATTTATTAGTTTGTTGGTTAGGTTAGATATGGCTGTCCGGCTATTCCCCTTTTTCGTACTTTTAATGAATGATATCACTTTTAAAAAGTGTGCCGATTTATACGTGCGTTGATTTATCCGGTTACCAATAAACTCTCACAAAATATATACATTATGCTTCATCGAAAGCTATTCAAATTTTAGTATTCCTGTTATCAACTATTAAAAAGAATGAGGTTGTCTTTTTTATTTTGAAGAAAATGTATTATAGTTAAGAGTTAATCACGACTGTAAAACCAGTTAAAGATTAGTTTGAGCTTTCTAAGTGAACTTGGGTAAAATTACCGCTCAAAATACGCGTGACGTCACGAGACAAATCAGTATAATTCACAATTCAAATGGCAGTACCGCATACTACCGCGCCAGTCGCTTTATGTACCGTGACGTCACGCGCTTATCGGCCGGCCGGCCGGCGAGATTCACATAAAATATCAACACTTTGACGGCTAATATCTTTGTAACTATTCGGTATTTTCTAAAAATTCTACAAGTTGTGTTCTTAGCGCTATAATTACTATAATACGTTTGTAAATAACATGATACATTATTGTAGGAGGCAACCCCATACAGCCACAAGCAGCAAAACTCTCGAATGGTTAGTTCTGGCATTAAGAATTTTTGTAAATATTTTCAACTCGCATTACCATTTCAATCATGATCTATGGGAAATTAAATATTTTGTGTTTTAAAAAAAGACAAGATGCCACAGGTTCATATTTTTCAGTTGATTAAGACGGGTGGTAAAGCGGGAATAACCTTATATTACGATAAAATTTCTGAACATCGCTCTAATTCGAAAAATCAGCAACCCTAATGATTAATTTTTGGTAATAGTTTCAACAGATTTTTTTTTTAATTTTTGGCATCCGATTGACTACTTCTGGTCTTATCCAGTTGAATCCGAGTCTTTTTAAAATAATTTATATTTGTCTTACAATTATATCAAAACACACATTTCTAATAATCACTAAACGCCAACATTAGGTATAGCCATGCCTTTGGTAAGCTCTAAGAAACAGATGGGCATTATTAAATTTTCGTGCTGCTTTTATTGGCTCACCACACACTTGTAGTTTGCAGCTTCTCCGCTCTCGTCAGGGGCACCAACCACCAACGTTAATTCCGCAATTTCACGTCTCGGGATAATCAATCAACGTAAATGGAATAAACATAATGGCAAGCTTGATTGAATCAGTATTAGGAACACTAAAGTATCGGATACCGTATCGAATTTGATAAACATCAAGTTTGCGTTCTATAACGACTGGTGTCGGTTGTTGGAACACCTTTCGGTTTGTATAATGTAATGTTTTCTATTTATGACATTGTGCAAACATGGATATTCTTCAATTAGAAACTTCTTTCTATTCTTGAATGAAATATAATTCATAAATACTTGCTATATGTACACCTTGGTGTATTTAAGGGTAGTCACAGCTATTCGTCTACAAAACTTTGGAATGAAATAACATTATTTATTTAGTGATCGACATCGCTGAGCTAGTGATTTTTTAAATATTTTTAGATAATACAATAAATTTCACTTCTTCATTTTTTTATTTAAGTGTACAGATTTTATGTAAGATATGTAACTTTAACTTTATCTCATTTCTAGAGGCACTGCTGAAAATCAGCTACCCTTCGGGCTTCGGAAGGTAAAGCTGATCAGCGAACCTTTTGTCAGTTGCTAAAATTATGTAATGTGTAAAAATTTAAAGTTGTAAAATAACTTATAGACAATTTAATGTTTTTTATTATAATTATGTCCGAACCTTTTCACACTATGACAATCGGCGAACTCTATAAATGTATAGTTAATTATGTATAGTGAATTTCAAAAAAGCTCTCTTGTAATGTTAGCATGTACATATTTATATTCGCGTGTTTTTTTTTCATTTTTATTTGTTTGTTTTGCTAACACTGTGCCTTTTTGTTTGTCTTAAATGCAACTGTTTTAAAATTCTTTTCAATCTTTTATATTGGTTAAAATTAAAAAAGTAGTAAACCATGATATGTGTATCTTTTTCATATAACATAAAGTTAGCTGAGCAATAAGTCTTTTAAATTGTTCCTCAAACTCAGGCATTTTACAAATAGTAAGATGGGCAATTTGTCAGTACCGATATAAATATATTTGTAATTAAATAAATAAATACATTGAACCGAAAATGTCTCTTGGAAATTAATTACGTTTTGTTTTGTTTGTTTATTTTTTTTTTTTTTTTTTAATTCTATGCGATCTGCAAAATTAAGTAAAAAATGCTTTTATTTAAAAAAAAAAACTGAAGACAGATCAACGGAGGAGGTCATTTCGTTACTACGTTAGTTACTTTTATTCATAAGTATTTTAGGAAACTTATTTTATATCTTATAACACAAGGTCATACTTAATTTCTTTATATTTAACGCACAAATATACATTGAGAAATTGTGAAAATATTACACTGTATTACAAATGTGTTATCTTTATACCTACTTGTATCACGGTTTTTAAGGATGTCATAAATTCATAATGAAATTCAACATCTAAGAAGAAGTTACAGATCATAGAGATATTCACTATTAGTTAGATGGGTGTTTCGATGATCATATTGTTATTGCACAATTTCGGTGTGAAAAGCGTGGAAAGTTGAATTCAAAAATACACTAATTAAATAAATTACAATCGAATGTAGGTGCCTTCATTTGTTCGCGGAGTAGTTAAAAATAAAACGTTTTAAAGCTTGGTTCCTTCATTCAAATTACAAACCATTACACGGATAATAAAATAATTAAAGGCAGGGATTATTTTTAAATCAAAAAGGGTGTTAAACATTAAATTTGAACTACTTGTAAGTAGGTAGTTATGAATAGTATTTCTTTTTTATAGTGGTTGTGGTTTTTATATTAATATCTTTCCTATGAAAGTGATGCCTTCCACTGGTGGAATGTCGTGAGGTGCAAGGAAATGAGGGAAGTTTGAAAGATGAAGCGAGAGCTCTGGAAATTCCTGGCTGTTCAAATCTGAGTACAATTACTAAAAAGTAATTTCATGCAATGTTTCAAATCGAATCTCGCGATTTCTCGCCAGATTTAATACACATAAAAAATCGGTGTAAATTTAACGATTTTTTCAAAATTCAATAGAGTACCAGGAGCCTGATTCCGATTCTTAATCCTTATCCGTAGGGTTAGTCCTTATCCGTACGGTTTGCTTAACTGATGTTCCGATTACATGACATTGAGAAAAACTTTTTAAAGGATTTTTTGGTTTAATTATAACAGTACATCTCCTTCCCCTCCTCAATACCTTAAACCTCACAGCATACCACAATTGGGGATGTCATAGTCTCACTGGCTCCCGACGGTTGGGAGCAGTTGGGACTCTTTCTTGGTATTACATAAAAAAAGCAATAATCCTTTGATCCTAAGGATAAGGCCATTATCTATCCGAACCGGAATCTGGCCCCAGGTAGCAGTAAAATGTATATTTTTAATTAATTTTTATTATCGCTAAGCAGACTCGAACCCGCGACCTCTGGGCGAAGAGCAAAGCATCGCTCCCAATGCCTCTGGTTTTATAGAATCTTAAAAATTTTGTTAATCTAAGAGGGGTGAAGTAATTAAAGGTGAAACCATTAAAGTAACACATTAATAAAACGCACATCTCCGATACAGGCCATCAATATTCAATAACATCGACAGGGTGATTACCATGCTCTTTCTCTTGTAATCCTTTTTTTAGCCCGCGCATTAATTTGGCAAATGAAATAAGTTAGAGCTTTGGCGGGAGCTTTAAAGATGGCCGCCGCCGCCGACCAATGGTGTGTGAGCTTTTCTGTGCGTGTGAGCGTGGCGTACGTATACCTACGCGGTGCACGGTGTTTGGAAAGCCGTAGTGTAAACGGAATAATACTTATTTAGCATAAGTCCGAGTATATAAGTACAGTATGCCATTTTAAAATCATTTGAAATGCGAATACCTAGGTTCTTACTTTTTTTAATAATTTGTCCCTGAAACGTGGTCTTGATGGGGTGACTGAGAAATTTATTGAACATGTTTATTTATTTTTTATAATTTATTTATATTTTTAAGGAAACAAGATCTATTCAGGCCTATGTGATTTTGGAGATGCTGAAAGAGAGGAGAGGAAGATCTGGGAAAGAAAAAAGTATGAGGGATGGGTAGGAATCTGGGGGTCAATGTGCCTAGGGGTGACGGACGTATTAATCCATCCCTGCGGTGTAAGGCAATAGGTAAAGAGAGTCCGGCTGCAGAGGTCAAGGGATCTCCCTCAATCGGCTCTCCCTATCCGGCCCTCCACGCTGTTGGTGGGCAGATACATCCGCCGCTAATTCCTGAACAAACATCGTATCATGAACCCGGACATCCTTGCTTAATCACCAAACATAGTAAACAGTATGGCACCGTTAATTGGATAATATTGCGAGTCATAATGAATTAGGAAATATTAAATAAAAGTGCCTTGACGAGGACGAAGGATTTGTTCCTACCTACCGTTGGGTACCTACTTTCAATTCAACCAATATTTTGAAACAGATCGATTAGATTTTTTTCTGCTTTGGAACGAAGTGCAAACATATAATTTTTCTATTTATTTCAAAATACGTGTTTTATTTTGTTTTTTTTTTCACTTGGTTTTGAATTCAAGATTTGAGCGAAGGGTGTTTCCGATCTGTGTTGGTCCCCTGCGGACTTCTATACACAGTGCATGTTGTGTAATATTATTATGGTTGGAAGGAAGGTAAAGAAGTGTGCGTGCGCATCGCACCTGCGCAGAGCGCGGCCCGGGGCGATTTTCCTATAATTTTGTTGTCTTTGCGCCTGCGCTTAAATTAGCTTTCCTAATGGCGCGAACGCAACACGTAGCCGGGTACAGTGCTCCGAGCGGGCCCAGTAGATAATAATAATATTATTATGGTAGATAGTACGGTGCCTCCATCGGCATCCCTTATTACTTAGTATTTATGGCTTTATGGGCGTCCGGCGTTACACGTGAGTATGTGATGGGTGCAAATTTTGTGATAGATATTTCATTGATGATTATTTGCGTCGAAACTACGGGAATAAAAAAATAAAAAAAACAGGGGTAATAAACAAGCCAAATTGTATTATTGGTCATCTGATATCCAGAATTTTATTTAGTAGGCAAGTAGGTATAGTTACACTTATTCAACGATTCGTCACGGTAATAAGTCATTCAAAATTTAACTCAAATAATAATAACAAGAATAATGCGTTTTTCTGGAAGTTTTTCTGTAGTGCGATGCAATAAGTTCCATGGGTTACAATAATAACATGTAAAAAGAAATAACAATACATAAAAAAAGAAAACACTAATTAATACAAAATGAAAAAGGTATTTAAAAGGTAGGTAAAAGGTATAGGTAAAGGTAAAGGTATCATTGTAGATATTTGACGGTCTCCCGTCTCCAAAAGGCCATCGGGGGGGACTCCACCCATGCAGCTGTGGAAGTAACGTCAATATTCTTGGATTGGCGTACTCTGCACCATAAGCTTCCCATGCGGTGGCGGAGAAGTGCCCCGAAAGAATGCACTCGTCTCTCCGGGAACATTTCCGTAGGGCTGCAGTATCTTGGTAGACGGAATAGTTGGCGATATGCATTATTGTAGAATATAGGTGACTTTTAGCCTTAGCCATTGGGATTCAGTTTAATCTACCCACAGTTCTGACGTATACAGAAATGTGGAGAATGCGTTGGACAGTATTCTTTTGACGTTTGTACTGCAAAAGTGAAAACGCCTTGACAGCATACCTGATCTAACGGAGATCGATCTTCTTTGTCTCTCTATATCCTCAAAGTCTGTGATAATATATTCCAAGTATTTTAGGATGCGAACAACATCCATTTTCCTTCAGTTTAGCCATACTGGGGGTGTTTACATGATTTTGTTTTTACTTCTGTAAACCATATCGATTGATTTGCACGTTTTATATACAAGGTTGTGGTTTTTTGCAAAATCTTCGTATTAGAAGTTTCTTTAGGGCCGGTTTTATAATCACCCATTCATGATGCTTGATACCAATTTTAACTAATATTTGGTCTACCGCCCGATTTCGCCGTTTTATAAACGTTCGTCAGATCACCGGTCATTTGACAGCTGCCAGTTGTTGCCCGACGATCACTTATTTGAAACCGTGAACTATTTAAATTAAAAATACAAAGTATAAATTGAATTTGTGAAATGGATTCCTTATCGAGCAGTAAAAGTGATGACAAGCGAATGGCAATTATTCAAGATAAAAAAAAGGATGGATAACGGTCCGTTAACGAAACAGAAATTTGGTAGTTCGTTTATAAAACTGGCCTAAATGATGGTGCTAGAAGAACCATAGCATCAGCGTAATTAATATAATTCACACACACTCCATGAACATGGCAACCCATTTTGTGTCATTAAGCCTTTGAATTAATTCATCAGTTCAGATATTAAAGAAAACCGGAGACATGCTTGGAGGCATCCTTGTCTTGCGCCACTTTTCAAATTAAATGGGTTGGAATTCTCTGCAGACCATTTCACGACATTTTCTTGCTGCGTATGCCAAATTGAAAGAATCGCTATTATATCTTCCGGAAGTGCTTTTTACTTAGTTTTACCTAGAATTTGTTGTTACTTACATCAAACCCTTATATCTAGAAAACAGGTATAAATTGGCGTTTTCCTTAGTTTATCATTAAATAGCTGATAGTTTCTTCCAAACACCTGCCCCTTACCTACACCTACTTATATTTCCTGTTTATATTTGTCAGAACTATTACGTTTTGATTTCTTTTTCGGTTATCTGTTGCATTATATCCACAAATTAGACAATTTTTAATAATATTATGTTGATCTTATTTTACGCACCTTAACATTTATCTAAAAAAAAACACCGATTAAAGTAAAGTACGTGTAATATTAAAAATAATTTTTGTTCTATTTTGGATATCTGATAAAACGGTTTTTGAAAACATAAAATATTTGCCTTTTCTCGTCGTATAGTATCCTGGATGTACGAGTACCTAACAAACAGGACGCGCATTGCTCTTTCAATAAAGGTAGGCTGTGTATAGTTTTACAGGTTCGAGTATGAATTGTGCATTGATTATTTAAAAATTACAGTTTTATTATCATCTCCGGTAATTGTTGTGGTCAACTGAATAAATGAACATGTAAGTTCCTTCATTTTTTAAAATTATTAATCATTTTTATTGAGATTTAGAAAACCTGATAAAGATACCTGCCAATGGAGAATAATATTGACATATCTTGAATTTGAGATATGATATCGACGAACATGACATAAATTGAACTGGTCTCATTAGCTAAGTTGGTTAAGCGGTTGCCCCGGATAGGCAGAGGACCTGGGTTCGAGTCCCAGATGCGACTGAAATCTTTTTATTTTCTGTCGTTTTTTTTCCGTTTTCATGTTTGATTTAGGTTATGTTAATATTATTTTCTGCAATGATTAAATGTAAGTTACCAAATTCATAGAAAAAAATAATACATTGTGATCAGAAATGTGTCATTAAAAATCCTTTTTTAATGGTTCGTTTTCTTGGGGTTCTAAGTAGCTTTACACCCTTTATATACTGCACGCCACTGCTAACAAGTAAACATTATCTAACAAATATTCCGCGACCATCTTTTCATAGTAACGAAATCATTCATATTTTATACACAAAAATTTTAAGTGAACATAAAAACAGTACAAAATTGGCACGCCATTGTAATAATAGCGACTTCGTCGATATTTTGGTTGCATAAAAACTCCACAGGGTGCCAACATTACACATCAAATACGTAATATTTATGATATTAATATCCAACTAATATGTGATTGTTTATACTTACAATAAAACTATGTATTTGCTAAAATCACCGTTATCCAAAGAAACCAGTTTTCTAAAGTGTTTGTCTTAGGTCAGGTACAGCTCGATACAAAGTTGAATTAAATATAATAAATATGCACGAACCCCATAGTAACCCGCATCGTCATAAGAAATAAGTAGGCAATAAAATAAGTTATGAGAAAGGCTATAATCCCTGATGTAAACAGCGCCGGATCTGCCATACGTTCATACTATGCAAAACATAGGCGCAATCTTTGAAGGGGCGCCGAAATTATTCCCCAAATCATTTGAAAATTTAATCATTGAAGAAGATAATTTTAGCTAATCTCAAATAAAACAGAAAAAGACAGAAAATAAAAAAGGTGTCAGTCGCATATGGGAATCGAACCCAGGACAATGCGACTGATGCCTTTTTATTTTGTTTTTTTTTTTCTATTTCGTGTTTCATTTGAGATTTGTTCATTAACTAACCATCACGCCGTTTCCCCTCAGGGGTAGGCAGAGAGGACGGACCGCCAAACAACTCGATCTCGGCATACAGTTCTTGTTTCATTCACATTCATACAACGCCTCATACATTCTCTTCTGTTATTCCGACTTCTGACATGGCCCGACTCGAGTATTTGATTCACTTGATCGTGCCATGTCTTCCTCGGGCGTCCCCGGCTTCTTCTTCAATTCACATTCTCGTCATATATTCTCCTTACACTCATCTCTTCGTTCATTCGCTCTACATGCCCAAACCATCTAAGCGTCCCTTTCTTAATCTTGCTCACTACGCTTACCTCAGCCTTGCATTCCTTACGAATCTCAACATTTTTCAATCGATCATACATGGTTTTACCACACATTCGGCTCAGAGATCTCATTTCTACAGCATTCAGTCTACTTTCATCCTTCCTCTGCCAGTTCCATGCCTCACTGCCATACATCAGGGTTGGTATCAGCACTCCATTGTGCACTGCTAGCTTCGCTTCTTTGGACAACTTTTTGTTTGCGCCAACCGCGTTAATGAAGTTTCTTGCATTCACCCTTCTTTCAATATCCATATCAGTCTTTCCAGAGATTTGTTCATTATTTGTTTATTATTTTCTCCAGTGACTAAATATTAAAATGACGTTTATAAGCTATTTCAAAATAAGTTATTATATTATATTTAACATTTAAAAATTACCCATAGTGTCCCATGACATGTGTAATAATTAAAAAAAAATAATGTGCTATAAATTGTTTTACATATTTTATTTTAACATACATTATTAAATATTTTTAGCATTTGACAAAAAGGTCACTGTTCAGCTTTAGATTCCGGCGCCCGACGTACAGCTGGTTTTCAGCAGTGCCTATAGAATTTCGATGAAGTTAAAGTTACATAAAATCTTTACATCATGAATTAAAAAAAAAAATCAAATCTAAAAATATAACAATTGTAAACATTTTTAACAAAATCATTTATGCAAGTATACATTTCATTATTTATTAATGCTGTTGTGTGGCTGATTGTGCAGTCAGCAACCATTCACTGCAGAACTTCGTGAAGCACTGCAGTGATGTTGACCTTCAGCGGTTCGATTTCAGGGGAGAACAAGAAAATCTCTTTAGCGTGTATTATATGCATGAGTCATGATACTACTTCAGTTTATCAAACAGATAGGTAGGTACCATCGAATTTATCAAATTGTACATATGACACATTTGATATAACCTCCTATGGGATAATTATATCTTCTATTACGCTGGCAATATTTCAACTCTCCTCTAGGCTAGTCTCTAGGACGCCGAAGTATGCACTGAACGATTGTTAAAAAAATTATAGGAAAAGTTTTTGACACGGTGTTTTTTTTACGAATTGCGTAATAGGTCGTAAAGCCTGTTTTTTCTGTGAATCATTTTCATGTGCATTACGTCCAAATCGCGGCGTTGCGCAGCCAACAACAAATCAGGAGGCTGGACTTTAGTTCCCAGCAGTGAAAGTACACAGTTAGAGATGGTCAATATTCCTGTACCTATTAAATTGTCCCGGTGACTGCGGTCACTGGATTTAGGAACTGGTTTGAAGAAATGCTTTTGGATTTTATTTTTTAACTACGCAAAACAAAGCTAAAATATCACAAATGAAGTGCTAACCATTGGGAACTGGTTCAAAAAAGTAGCTGGGGAATAACAACATGTTTATCGCATTGGCAATGACTCTCATTTCAGATGAGCTATAATATATATATAATGCTAGCGTTATCTGTCGGACGATTTTACCGTTTTATGCTTTACGATTATAGACTCTGGAGAAAGCTGTTTTAGAGCTCATTATCTCATGGAACGGCTTTATATTCCCAAGCTAGCTGATATGGGACTTACCTATTTTCTACTGGTCTCGCGTTGTACGCCATGTTATTATGACAAATTGATGGCGGAATGAAATATTATAAAATTGACTTTAGATAAATTCATTTGTTCAGGGGGTAAGATTTGTTAATCTGATTTTTTTAACGGGGTAGGTGGGGAACCGGCCCTGTGTGTAAAGTACTTTTTGTCTGCGACGATCCTGGGGGTTTATGGGCATGAACATAATATTTTATGTATTAACATATGCTATCATAATATATATGGCATTATATTATATGAACAGGCCCATCTTAAACAATAACATTATTTGTTTTTTTTTTTAATTTATCGTTTTCTGAATTATTTCAGTGCTTTCGAAATTTTATTGGTACAGGTAAATCAGGATAAAGAGATTCTCGCTTATGCAGTGGTGTTTTAAACTAGTTCAAACCCGTTTACACCACTATCGGTGTGCACAAATACATTCAAACGTGAGCTCTTAAAAATAGTTTGCCTGTATTTTCATGAGATTCAAAAACTGCATATTTAACTAACTAACCATCACGCCGTTTCAACGCAGGGGAGGCAGAGAAGATGTACCGCCAACCAACTAGGTCTCGGTACACACTTCTTCATTCACATTCATACATCGTCTCTTCTGTTATTCTGACTCTTGACATTGCCCGACTCAAACATTTGGTTCGATGGTGTCTTCCCTGGGCATACCTTCCTTTATACGCTGAATATTTTTTAATGAATTATATAAAATGCATTAATTAAATAAATGCACGGTGCTTAAAATTAAAATTGTTATCCTTCTACGGTCTACAATTCTTACGTCTTAATATATTGCGATCTCACTTTCACAAACCGAGCTGGTACCCACTTAGTTTGTTGTGCCAAAATATTCATAAATATTTTAATCTCTCCTCACCATGATTTCATTAATTTAATTTCAACAATAAAGATGCCGCGTATAGTTACATAATTAAGGCGCCCGATTAGCATCATAAAAATACTGATGAGAATTCGTGAAAACATAAGCAAAATAATCTTCAATACAATCTCTCACGTGCGCTTATCAAAGTGATTTCTGTCGAGATGTTGTCCTGTTTCTCGGCGTGTTTCAAATCATCATGTAATGTTTGCTGCTAAATGCATTGTGCCAGATATTAAGGCAGATTTTCCATTGGGATGAATTAATCTCATGATGATCCTTATTACAGACTTAATCATTGTAGAAAATAATATTAACATAACCTAAATGAAACATTAAAATGGAAAAAAAGACAGAAAATAAAAAGATTTTAGTCGCATCTGGGACTCGAACCGAGGACCTCTCCCTTTCCGGGACAACCGCTTAACCAATTTAATGTCAGTTCAATTCGTGCCACATTCATCAATGTCATATCTCAAATTCAAGATTTGTCAATATTATTCACCATTTTTAATCCCATATTATTAGCAGCTGTATTTATAATGATTACAAAGTTCTTAACGAACAGAATTGCAAAATAGACACTGTCTCGGATTAATTTCCGATTTTTATTTTATTTATATGAGACATCTATTGACTTTTTATAAAATTTTAAAGAATATATTCAATTATTGATTATTTTTATTGAGATTTAAAAACCTCATTTTAATATTTAATCGTTGTAGAAAATAATATTAACATTGCTCTGAACCCCAAGGGATAGGTAGAGAGGATAGACCGCAACACAACGTTGTCCTGGCACACACTCCTTATATCATTCATATTCATACATCGTCACATAAAATTCGACTGCCATTCAGACTCTTGACATGACCTGATTTAAATATTTGATTCACTTGCTCGTGATATATTCTCCTGGCACTCCTGTCTTCGTTCACATGTTCGAATCATCTAAGCGTCATGGTAAAAGATAAACAAAATGTAAATACCTACACAAAGCGTTATTGTTTAAAGAAGATCGAAATTAAACCGTTAATTGTTAAACGTCTAAGCAAAAACACGAGAAAGCTTCTTGAATTATTTTGTTTGCTTAGAAAAATAACAGCTTTTTTATTACTATGAACACATTTGGTTTAGCATTTCTGCCGACTGTAAACTCTCATAACATTTTAATAAGGTATGTTTAATGCTCCAGCTGATGCGTAAAGACGCTCAACCTAATACATGTTTTACGGTTTATTAATAAAACATTAAAGACAAAACACGTTTTCTAAAACATAAATTTAGCGGATTTCTTTCATGAATAGAATTACAAAATTTTACCGTTTAATCCTTAATGGTATTGTGGGTAAACGCAAATAAAAACATGCTAATCAAGAAAACAAGCATTTATTACTGCAGAAAAAATAAACGCAGAATAGTTAATCACATACTAACACTTGAAACATGTAAACACCTCGGCACAGGTTCTCCTAGCGAGGTGTTTACTAATAGATTCTTGCTTGTGTAGTGGTGTACTGGATAGATTAAAAATGATTATTTACTTTTTTAACGTTTGACGTTTCGAATACTATCAATTTTCAATTTTTAACTATTAATTATTTTTACTGAGATTTAAAAATCTCATTGTATTATTTAATCATTGAAGAAAATAATATTAACATAACCTAAATGAAACATGAAACCGCAAAAAACAACAGAAAATAAAAAGATTGCAGTCTCATCTGGGACTCGAACCCAGGACCTCTGCCTTTCCGGGGCAACTGCTTTACCAACTGGCTAATGAGACCAGTTCAATTTATGTCATCTTCATCGATATCATATCTCAAATTCAAGATTTGTCAATATTATTCTCAATTTTTAATCCCATATTATTGGCAGCTATCTTTATGATGATTACAAAATTCTTCACTAACACAATTGATACTAGAAAGTGGCTGGGATGAAGATGACATAAATTGAACTGGTATCTTTAGCAAAGTTGGTAAAGCGGTTGCCCAGGAAAGGCAAAGGTCCTGGGTTCGAGTCCCAGATGCGACTGAAATATTTTCATTTTTTTTCCGGTTTCATGTGTCATTTAGGTTATGTTAATATTATTTTCTCCAATCATTAACAATTGATTTTATTATAATTAATAATAAGTGCTTTGTTTACACCACTGTTTTTAATATATATACCCTGTCCATCATTAGAACGACCTGTGAGCGCGCATGATCTGCCCCTTTCCCCCAATACTTTCTCCCCGACTTGGTATCCACGTTAACACACTCAAAAACAGTATTTGTTTTTATTCTGTATTACCTACCTACAAACACAAATTTAACTCATTTTATACATTTAAATAATTATGGTTATAATATTAAAATATACATATTGCATTTTATGTGGCATCAGGTTCATTAAAACAGCTAGGGAATTAATCCGAAATTGATAATTTTATGATAATTTGACTGAACATCCGCGGTATGAATGGGTTAATATCTCAGAAACGCGTGTATGGGCGGAGTTACATGGCCGTCGCAGCCGTGCGCGGGAGATGGGACGCATGCGAGGGGGTGGGTATTCGCAGTAGGAACCAAATTTGGAACTGTAGCAGGTTGTTTTTAAGTTAAACTCTACACGTTTCAAAAGTACAGAAGCAAAGCTTCCCTCATCAGGACAAACAGTACACTTAAAAATAATGACATGTAGATATTTATATATTAACAGTGGTGTAAAAGTACTTCTTATTAATTATATTAATCACGCCGCAAAATAATTACACATCTATCTAAAAACTTTTTTATTAACTAAACTAACTAACTATAGTATTCTTATTCGTTTTTTTAATATTTTTTATGCTCTCGTGGAAAACATTTATTTACACTTTTTCTCTGAATCTGCTATAGAAATGCCCGTTGATTTGGCAACTAGCTGTGCTAGTATAGAAACTGTACACACGTTTTCTCCGATTTAAAGTATTTGCAAAGATTATATTAAGCTTCCTTTATTTGACAGGTCAATGGTTTGCCACGACCAGATATTATTTTTGACTCTATTTAAAAAATCATAACCTAATTCTTCTAAGAGAAACTTAACTACATTGACTAATTAAATTACAACGACCTAATTCGAAGATTATGACAAACGTCGCTACGCACCTAGTATAGAAATTCTAAAAAACTCCATTTAATTTTTTTAAAGTTTAAAGTAAATCACTCCATGACGGCCTCCATGGTCGAGGGGTAAGGCTCTCGACTACGAATCCGAAGGTCGCGGGTTCAAATCCCGGCGTGCGCAAGTAATTTTTATTTAATTAATTTGTGTTGTTTCACAATTAATTAATTTAAAAATGATATATTGTATATTTGCGCACGTTCCAGAGTGGAAGATACTCTCAGTATCGCCCTGGTGAAAGACCACCATTCAGAATTGAAACGTTGCTTGAAATGGCTTTTAGCCGTGTTTGGTGACCAGATCTGAATAGCCAGGTATTTCCCACCTCCCTCTTCCCCTTCTCCTTCTCCTTCCCCTCCCCAATATCTCCAGCCTCACAACATTTCCCAATTGGGAATGCCATAGTCTCACTGGCTCCAGACGGTTGGGAGCAGTTGGGACTCTTGTGCGGTATACATGTAAAAAAAAAAAAAAAATTCAATAATGTTATTTTAACGTTTTGAAAGTATTTCCGTTTGTTACTGTTGTTACAGCTGTTTGTGCGTTCAAAGCCATTTTAAAATATTTAAAAAACGGGCTTTAAATGCTGAATAGCTGTAACAAAAATAACAATCAAAATACTTGCCAAACTTAATATTGACATTTTTTAAATTGATTATCGTTCCGAACCGGTTTGACGCTTGCTCGTGATTCCATCGGTGTGTACAAGTACATTCAAACGAGTGCTTTTTAAAATGATTTGCTCGTACGTAATATCATTTGTAATTCAGAGAGAAAAAAAGTTGAGTTAAAATGTTAAATATATTAAAAAAGAAATAAAATATCGTTATGTGAATAATGTATGTCGTACTGTTATAAATAGGTAACCTGCGTACGAATGATTGTAAAGAATTTTGTTTTCGGTTAATATCTGCATATACGAGTATGTACATAATATATGATTGAGAAGGAATGTTTATGATGCTAATATTTCACACATTTTTCAACACGCTTGATTAGTTTACGGCCATAAGTCACATAAACAAAACATGTCTACTTGAATTAATGATATTCAAAAAAAAAATTTGTATTTTGTAACGCCAATAAAATTCGACTCAAATCATAAACCCATACAATATTAAAAAAAAATAATTTAAAAATTGCTCAATTTAAATTCAGCGATTTCATATTTTACAACACACTGCTCGTGATAAAAAATGGATTTGTTCAAGAATTCAACAAATTCAATTAAAAAACAAAACTGAAATAACAAAAAACACGAAGAAAGAAAAAGTTTTCTAGGGGTCGAGCGGTCTAAAGAGGTTTAATTCTCTGCTGGATTTAAAATTATTTTTTTATGTGAATACTGCACAAGAGTCCCAACTGCTCCTGGCTATCCAGAGGCGGAAGGGTATGCGGAAGGTAAGAATATGGGAAAGAGGATGGTGGTAAGTACCTGGATATTCAGATCTGATCACCAAACACGGCCAAAGTAATTTCAAGCAACGTTTCGATTCTGAATGGTGGTCTTTCACTATGGCGATACTGAGAGTATCTACCACTCAGGAACGTATCGCTAGTATGCTTGTAAGTTATCTTATGGAACCCGCGACCTCCGGATTCGTATTGGAGGACCTTCCGAATCCGCGACCAAGGAAACCGTCATATATAAGGATAAGTCCTCCATCATTGAATTTTGGTAGTACGAAGAATTAAAATATTGTCAGGTCATTCGTAACTTGTACAGGCAAATCTTATTTGTGTAATGGTAGTTCAAATTGATTCGAAATAGTTGAACACCCACCCCCATCTTACCCCGCAGAAGTCCTACGATAGACTACATCACTACACAAGCAAGAATCTCTTTACAAGTATTCTACTGTACCTTCCAACTAAGGGAGACAAATGAGTCTGGAGTAGTACAACCTAACCGATTAAAAAAAATATACTCCTATTATTGAAAATTCATTTCTCCCATCGCCGATCTGTCGACTTAGTAAGTGTTCTGGGAATTATCGTCACTGTCAGCGTCAATAAATAATGTTGGTATCATAGTGTATATACAATATACATGGTATATACATAAACATTGATTTAAGGGAGGAATGTTATCCCTTACTCTCTCCCCAATTCGTTCGGTACTCAATAAAACATCTCTCGGGTATATTTGTAGGCATCCCGCCGATAAATAATAACTACCCTTTGGTATGGCGTGACGTGGGCTACTATTGACGATGACTCTTGAGAATCGGGCTGTAATACGATGGCGGGATACAGCCCGATGTACTATTTTATTTCAGTATAAAGTGTTTTCATTTCAATTTTGTAAATTATGTAAACTTTGTAAACTTTGTACACTTTGTAAACTTTGTAAACTTTGTAAACTTTGTAAACTTTGTAACCTTTGTAAGCTTGGAAACTTTGTAAACTTGGAAACTTCGAAAACTTTGTAAACTATGTAAACTATGTAGACTTTCTAAACTTAATAAATTTCGTAAACTTTGTAAACTATGTAAACTTTGTAAACTTTGTAAACTTTGTAAACTTTGTAAACTTTGTAAACTTTGTAAACTTTGTAATTTTTGTAAACTTTGTAAACTATGTAAACTTTGTAAACTTTGTTAATTTTGTAACACTTGGAAATTTTGTAAACCTTGTAAACATTGTAAAAGTTGTACACTTTGTAAACTTCGTAAGCTACATAAGCTTTGTAAACTATGAAAACTTTCTAAACTTTGTAAATTTCGTAAACTTTGTGAACTATGTAAACTATGTAACTTTCTAAACTTTGTAAATTTCGTAAACTTTGTAAACTATGTAAACTTTCTAAACTATCTAAACTTTCTAAATTTCGTAAACTTTGTAAACTATGTAAACTTTGTAATTTTTGTAAACTATGTACACTTTGTAAACTTTGTTAATTTTGTAAACCTTGGAAATTTTGTAAACCTTGAAAACATTGTAAATGTTGTAAACTTTGTAAACTATAAAATTTGCCTGCTCTCAACACATGATATCCTAGAGGTACTTCACTAGGACCTAGTGATAAAGGTACAGTACCATAACCCTTGTAATGTATTGAGATTGTACAGATGAATAAAAAAATAAAAATTAAAAACTATTTTTCTTTCTTTTTGCTAACCGGACTTTAAAAAAGTACTAGAAATCTAACTAATATTATGTATGCTGCAACTAAAGGTCCTGCATGTATGTATATTATACACATCATAAAACTCAATACGATTCTACATGTTCACTGGGTTTTAACCCATCGGGCGCGGATAGCTAGATATAAGCCTGGATCTTACAATCACCTAACCGTTTACGCGTAATAATATGCAAAATCTTCATAAGATCTCACCGTTTCCCAAAATTTAATCTAAAATAAGAAAAATTCATAAAATTTTCCGTTTTTATTTTAAGTACATGGATGAGTGGTAACGATACTCGGCTACGAATCCGGAGGTCGCGGGATCAAATCCCAGAGTGCGCAAGTAAATTGTATTGATGATTGTTTCACAATTTATTCTTTAAAAATAACATACGGTATATTTAGAGTTCCGGGGTAGTAGACACTCTCAGTATCACCTAGGTGAAATACCACCATTTAGAATCGAAACGTTGCTTGAAATGGCTTTAGTCGTGTTTGTTGACCAGATCAGAATAACCAGGTACTTCTTAACCTTTCTCTTTCCCATCTCCTTCACCTACTCACTACCTTCAGCCTCACTACATATACCAATTGGGGATGCCATAGTCTCACTGGCTTGAGAGTTGGGACTCTTGTGCGGTACTAACATAAAATTTTAAAAAGAGATTTATCTGAAACCTCATATAAATACCTACCACTTATCTTCTAGGCCCAGTTGTATAAACCCAATTAATAGGGAAAATTTTCTCATTGGGAATTCCAGTCCTGGGAAGGAGAATGAGATAATGGTTAGGAGTGAATCTTGCTCATCGATAAAATCTCCTACTGTGCAAAAACTCTATCTAAAACTATCTTTTTTTCGTGTAAGATGTTAATATTATTATTTTTCTATAATTTCTTAGATGCATTCTATATCGACAAACATGTTTCAGCGGACACGGGTTACCCCAAGGAAGCGTTGAGGATGCGTGTCCGTTAGACTATTTTGCGTGTTGCCGAGGACTAGGTGCCAGGCTCTCAGCAAGGGCAAGGTGGTGGGTTACTGATGGGTGAGTATTTACTTAATCCGTTCGATACCAAAGAATCACGCCATGCCTCATGCCCCATGCCCCACATGATGTAATCCACACAAGGTGTGGCATGTCTTTGTTTTTATAATGGGCCGTGGTTTTGATCGTTTCTGGCAGATGGAGGCGGTAATTGAAGGTCGGGAAAAACAAATAAATTGCTGCCGGGATAAACGTTAACAGCCGATATTTAACAGGAATATTCTGTTTAGGAAACTAGTATTATTATCCTTAGAGAAAACTTTATAATATTTATGACATAAAACAATTACTTTGTTTGGAACCACGAAATTTATTTAATTTATTACATCCGATCGGTTTCGCTTAACACAAGCATCATCGGGGTACAAGATTAAACTTGTCACAAAAAATAAATTGTGTGTGTTTATATATAGATTCAGAATGAGATAAAATATAACATAGAATAAAGATAGAATGAGATGGCACAAAATTAAAATATGTTTTTGAGTCGAGGTGGTATAAAATATATGGTAATCATAATTGTCAATATTTTGTGATAAAACCGAGAGGAAAATATAACTACCTAAAGCCATCGTGATTTACCACAGGATTCGTGAAACTTTCAATACTAAATGTATGATTAGATTACTTATTAAAACGATTTATCATTATAATTTCCAAAAAAACGATGGTAGCCGTCTGCGTTGGGAGGGTAAGTACCGGTAGGCTCCCGCTTCCCTAATTACACTCGTGACCAAATATTTGCTGTGCCCCGCTGGTGTGGGGCCCTCCTAGGGCAGCGGGGCCGCCGTGATTAGGGCTAATTAGCACCTCGCCGAGCCCTCGCGCCCCAGGGCAAAGGGAATAATTGTTATTGCAAAGCGCCATTGGGATGGACACAGATTTGGATCAGGAGTTAAATAAAGGATCTTCGCTTTTTTCTATGAAAATCACAATCATCTTACTCTATGGTACTATACTTACTATATTTGGAGAGTCCTGGCCACCTCTAGGAAATGCCTTTACTCATGCCGTTCTGATGGTATTTCCCTCATGTTCCTTATGATCAAATATGCTCGACTCCATACCGTCCAGGCACTTAAACAGGTGATTTTCCCACAAATACGGCGCTATAGAAGTAATCCAAATACACAGTAATTCTCCTAGCACTTTTCTTCCCCCCGTATTTACTTTCATCTTACAACCTGTTGGTGGTGCCATAGTCCCTCATAAGTTTATATCCTGATAATTTACCAGTATTTCTTTATCATCTTAAAAATATAAATGAAAAGAATTCTGTGAGTATAAAAGTTTATTTGAATTGTGTATTTTAATAATAACGAATGACTCTAATTAACTAAGGGTGTGGGTAAATCTCCAAGATGAATTTACTAACTGTCAGTTTATCATTCGGATTTGGCAGATGTAATGTTGAGAGAGAGTAATTGCAAATCTACAAACATGAATACATCGTCTCAATAAAGATCTTCAATTAGGCGGAAAGCCATTAAATGAATCTCAAGATAGCGGGTAAAACGAGAAAATCTACATACTAACTCGTAAGGCCCTTGTCTGGATTCCAATGGCCGCCATTGAATACGTTGCTGTTCGTTTGTAGGAGGCTCCTTCCTGTGACAACCTTGGGATTTAATTTAAACCATTTGTAATTACATCATCATTGATGTAATTACAATCTTTCGATTTCTACCAGTCTTCTGCTGTCTCCCTCTAGTTCTTTATGCCTAAGGATGTTAGAGATTCATCTTGATTTATTTATTGTATTGTATACATAATTTGTTATAAAAATTCAAATTACAATAGTAATACAGGTGCAAAACACATCACAGTAGGTACATAGAATAGATAGTCTTCTCGAAATACAACAACTAAATATTTAATTTGTCTCACGAACAAATTCAGCAATAACATCGTGTAAGTACCATTCCAAATAATTAGCAACAGAGGCGAATATGCAAAACACACCTTACATTCACTAATACTTATACTGCAGACACATATCTTATTAATAATTGTTCAGGAGGTATGGGTCTTCATACTATAAGTATTTTATGATACTCCTGTATCTCAAAGGTTATAAAATGAGACCTTTTTGATAGACGTCTATCGTCCATCCGTGCTATTTGCCACATGTCCTGCTTTATAAATCCTGTTATTAACTATTCATCAGATAAAATTAAAAATTGTTACAGGTTGTATACACGTGATTTTCACTGCAAATAAATGGGTGGTATATGGGAATAACCGGATAACTGCATTTTTTGTTATTTTCTTAAAAAGTTTAAAAATACGATAAGTTACTGATTCGTTTATTTTCGATTGGTAAAATGTAAAATCTTGATATCTGTATTTAATTTAAAAACACCCTAAACACCAAGATCACGCGATGATATGTGAATAAATCATAACGGTTAGTTTGAAGAAAAAAAACATGTCATAAAATAGAAACATACTGTTTTGAACTCATACGGGGTTTCTCAAACACTACCGAAATTTTAAAAACATCCGTATTTGGACACCATGAGGTTTCTTTAAAAAATAAGATTTTTTTAACTTTTTACCAAACATTTTTGTTTCCAATCCACCTCTGCCACATTGGGCTAAATACGGCGGACTGTAACTTTGGGGCCCTCAGCAGTAAATTATAGAGGAATTAATGATTTTAATAAGCCTTTTGGGCCGAGCAGGTGCAAAACCAAAACGCATCGGTTCATGGTTCAAAACAGACATTGCCAAAAACCCAAAACACCACTTATTATTTATTTATAATCTTCTCCCTCGTGTTTCCTGCAATATTTATTTTATTAAAAGTTTAGTTCTATAATCCTTAAAAAACGCATTTCAGTTTTTGTGGCGTTCGCCCATAAAAGGAATGTATAACTAGAGAATTATAAACTGGACATAAAACAGGGAATGCGTAATGTTCTTGCCTTCTGAAATCTTAGATCTAATTCCATATCCATTAAAGCTTCAGAACCGGTAGTCAAATGGTGAACGCAGGAAATGAATTAAAATATTTTAATGAATAACAGAATAAAATATTTTTTATTCATTGATAATGTTTATGCATTTCATAAATAGCTTCCCGAAACCCTAAAACATATAAAACACGTAACACGGGCTGGCGCCTAGTTTGGCGGGTCATTTAATAAATTATTTTAATTTAATAAGTAACCGAAAAAAATAAACCGCGGAAAGTAATAAGTGAAGAAAACTTTTCAATACGTCGTTGTTATTGAAGAGTGGTAACTTAGGGTGGACCACTCAAGAAAATCTTTAGTAATAATTCTAATAAGGTAGCTACATAGAAATGAATGTAGGCACAAAAGATGATTGATAAATGATGAAGTTTGAGTTAGAATTTTATTAATTATTTTTGTGTTTAATTCGTAGAACAATATTTAATTTATTTATTTTTTAGTTGAATGTACCTAAATCAAATTTAAAAATGTTATTATTAAGTTCTGCGAGTACTTTTTTTATTATTGTGACAGCTATTTCTGCGTTCAATACCGTTTTCAAACTGAGGCTGAAATAGCTGGCTCAATATTAAAAAAATACTTAATATTAACATTATTGAATTAAAAAAAAAACATATCAAACTGAGTTACAACTTGGCATAGGAGCAAACACAAAACACAATCGCGCACCTAGTCAAGATTTGTAATTCTGCCGTGAAAGCTTTGCAGCGAGATTCACGTGGGTAGAAGAACAAGATTGTAGAACAGAGCATTATGAAGTCGAAGAACAGGGCGTATCAGATCACGAAGAGCTTTAGCCTCTTCCCGCCCGGCTGCCATGGGCGGGGGATTCTGCCTCACCATTACGGACCAAGAACGCCTTCTTGACGCTTTAGTATCTCCACTAAGTACCATTTGAACAGGTCTCCGTACTAATTACCACGAGCTAATGGCGGACCTAAGGCAGGCACGATCCGTGTGAATCAATTAAGTCACCTGTGTCAATAGCGATAAGCGGTGGATTGATGGCCGAAACAGTGGGTTTTGCAGATCGCTTCACATTGAGTGACAGTCTGATGGTCAAGTTCGAATCCCACAGAGAATACCAACAATGTTACCCAGTTTTGATTTCAAACATTTTGTTAACACTATAAAAGCAGAAACACTTTTTTTACTAACAATTATATATTTATATACTTATGCTATTTCTTTATTACTGTTCTATATATTTCTATTAGGTATTGCTCTAATATATAAAGTGACATAAATTATAAAACATTATTATTTTTATAAACAATAATTATTAATCTAAAACACTCATCCAAATTGAAAAAACCTTCCGAGCAAAGATAAATGTCGCCGGCAGGACATTTATCTTTGCTCGGAAGGTTTTTTCAATTTGGATGAGTGTTTTAGATTAATAATTATTGTTTATAAAAATAATAATTGTTACCCTTTGCGCTATGCACAAAAATCTTGTCTTAAGTTTTTAAGAACTTTAGTTTATCAATTATTAAAACATTGTTTATTTATTCTTTAACGCCCCAAAGGGCTTTTCCACATTTTAACATTAAAATGATTATGTGTACAGAACTTTAAAAAAAATAACGTGATGCATAGTTGGTATATAAGTGTAACATATTTATAATATATATGGAGGTATAATAATGTATAAGTGCATGCCACAGAGAAGTTACAAAGGGAAAGGTTTTTAATTTGTAGATACTACTTTTTTTTTAATAAAAATATTAATAGCCTTATCTACATGATACATAATACAAAAGTGCATAATATAATACTCTTATAATATGAGTGCATGATATTGTGAAAAAAAAATCATTGTGTTTTTATATTTCGGATGATGTAAAAATGTATGAAATTGCATAATACATAATATAGTATATGATACATAGAAAGAAAAAAAAGAGGAACAAGTTTTTGGATTGTAGATGAGTACAAAGATAATATATATATATATAAAATAATAATAATTAAACAATAGCTCTTATACGATGCTCTTATAATTGTTGCAACATAAAAATATCGTTCAGGTATTTTTTAAGCATGTGTGTTATGTTAAATATATCTGTAGCAGAGGTGAATTTATTTCCAAGTATATGTAGACGAGAAATGGGTGCGTGCATTTGGTAGTTAGTCCCAGAATTATTGTTACAGAATAACATATTTTGCCGAGTTTGTCGATGAGGTACTTTGAAATTGATTAGTTGCAGGAGTTCACAACAGTCTAATAAGGAATAAATAATTTTAAATAAAAAAGTTAAGTCTTTTATTTTTCTTCTGTTTTCTAAAGTATGTATTTTGAGTGTATTTAGCAAGAATGTATAGTTTATGTATTGTATTGGTATGTGTAGTTTGAAGTTAATAAAACGTAAAAATTTGAGCTGCACGCGTTCAATATTTTTTATATGAATGATATAGTATGGGGACCACACTATTGAATTGTATTCTAATATGCTGCGCACTAGTGACAAATATACGACTTTTATAACTTCCAGCGAATCAAAGTCTTTGATTAGTTATTTGCTGTATCTGATTTACAAAATTTAATTGTGTATCAAACAAAAGTCCGAGATCACTAATTTCGTTGACTTTTTCCAAGATTTTGTTATCTATAGCGTAGTCAAATGATAACGGGGTTTTGATTCGATACATATTGTTATTTTTTTTTTATAAATGTATATTTCTTTTAGTGTATTGGAGTAAAGCTCTGGAGTAGGATTCCATATGAATGACTAATATTAATTTAATTAGTATGCAACTCCTACGTTTAAAAAAATACCTGCAATATGTATTCTTTCCAAGAAAGCGCAATATTGCTTATAACGCTTTCGTTGTAGGCATCTTTTATTGAATGTAATGAAATACATCTTAAGGACGTATAAATTTTCCTAGACATGTTCATATTAATAATGGGTCTATAGACCGGATATTTATTTTAAAGCAAACAAAGGCGACTTTCTTTTGACTATACAAGAAGCTTTGTAACTAAACTACGATTTTTAAATTTCATGCATGAGTTTTCCGAGATACTTAGAGCTTTTACGTTATCCCATACAGGTTCCAAACTATTACGTAATACGTGTATCTAGCACTTCGAGTTTTTACGTTACCAGGTATGTGTTCCGCACTATCACAAATATAGATACCTCTTCGAGCTTTAATTTGATCGCCATTTTGTAAGTATCTAACTACGTACTAATTTTATATCGAAATAAATATAACCGAGATTTGTTTTTCGTTAACAACACTGAATAGAAAATCCCTAGGAATGTGATCTATACCGATGTGAAAGAAAACCGATGATGCCAATTTACACAAGATCTTTACTCCCAGGCCTCAGACAGGCCAATGAAATTGATTATCTATTCAGGAAAGATTTTCGATATTTAAAAAATATTTTTTTACGAAAATAAGGGAAACATGAAATTACTTCGGGCACACAGACACGCTCACAACGCACTTCTATCTGTTTATCAATTCGGTCATTAACTACCATCCAGGTGTCTTGCAACCCAAACTTTCTAACTGTCGAAATTATTTATGCAACTGTACTTTATTTCCAATTAACTTTTTAATACAGGTCCGGTTCCAAGATATCTCGCGCCCTGCGCAGTAGTTACCGATTGCGCCCTCCCCCCTCTTCCTTTTAAAATTATTCAAATTAACAATTCTTACCACTTGAACAAATGTATTTATCAAATCAACACATCTATCATTTATATAATATTCCGCTAACAAGACGTTGAATTTGAGCTTTTTTTCGGGAGATGCTTTGTAATAATCAAGAAGTGTTAATGAGCTTTAAATAGCTTTTTCAGAGTCCATTGTCGTATAACATAGAAACGATATAATCCTCCGACATATGACGCTAGCATCTGTATTTTATTACAGATGGTAATATGAAATGAGCGTCACTGTCACTGCGACAAGCTGCGGATCCAATTATAGGAAAATTAAGAGAAATAGGTAGTTTTTGGAGCCAGTTCCCAAAAGTTAATACTTCATTTATGATCATTCGCTTTGGTTCGCATGATTAAATAACAACCCCCAAAAATGTTTTTTCAAAACAGTTCCAAAGTTCAGTGAATGCAACGTCACCGGGACAATATAATAGGGACGGGAGTATTGAAATCTCTAACTGTGGAAATTTAAATTCAGGAAGAAAAGGGCGGCCTCCTGATTGGTTGTAGGCTGGGCAGCGCGGAATATAGGGCCTTAAGCACACGAAAATGATTCATTAAAAAAAAAACAGGTTCTATGCCCGAATAACTATTACATAATTCGTGAAAATTTTCCGTGGCAAACTTTTTCCATACATTTTTCGACAACCGTTGAGTGCACACACGCCGCCCTAGTCACGAGTTGAAATGTTGCCAGCGCAATAGAAGACATACTTTTCCCATGTTATCTTTAATTTTTGAAGGATTTAGGGAATATTTTAAGTAAATTTAAATACGATCTTTATTTTCACGGCGCCCTTCAGGGATTTTTTGAACAGTATGACAGATCCGGCGCTGTTCTAATAAACCAAGAATTGAGTGTCGGTTTGTCAATCGTAACTCGGCGAGAGTTTAATTATCTTTCTTTGTATTCTAATCAATTACTAAAGTAAACACATCGAGCAATAATTAATAATTAATTATTTATTATTAAACTGGTTTTCAGTAATTAAAAACTCCTTTCCGGCAACAAGATCAGTAGACCTGATCCGATCCATAAGGTTGTTTTTAATTAATTTAATTAAATCAATATAACGATTCGACCAGAGAGCATTGACTTTTAATTATTGATTAACTTTGAGTCTCATAAAAACTAAATTAATCGAGGAGCGCACTGTGCTCTTTTTAGATTCTCATGAAATTTTTTAGATTCCTTTTTTATTATTTTTAATGAGAAATTATAATATATGTATTATATTACGTATAAGTAAAATCACTATACACTAGTTTTAACATATAGTAGATATAGCTACATTAATGTTTTTAAAATATATTTTCTCGTTGTTGGTCCAAAAATACGCTTTTGAGGAAGGATTTTGAAAAAAAGATTTGTTAACTCATGTTTCTAGTAAATGGTGTCATTTTTATCCACTTACTAACTAATTATTCGAAAAGTTTGGATAATAATGTACACTCTTTCTTCAATGCCTTAACCCTTTCCGACCGTACATATATTTATAAATACACAAATTACAGAAGTAGTTAGTCTTTATTTAGAGCAAAAAACAGTAGCGGTTTTCTTTTTCGCTTGCATAAGCAATAGTTTTTCATTGGATTTTAGCTACTTGTTCAGGCATGTTTGTATTTTGAAAGATGATATTTGTGTTTTTATATCAACTTCCGCACCCTTTAAAATGTTTTGTTATTATTTATTTTTTTAACGATTTGTATTTTAAAGTGTTTTTGATTTTTATGTTAATTTTTTTCAACAAATAAAGTTTTGTGTTTTTTTAATACGGTGTATGATATGTCATTTTAAGTGAAACACGCGCATAAAGACTCAATATTCTGTCAAATAAAAGCGGCAATTACTTCTAAAGTACTGGAATTTATTTACAAATACTTTTATAATTTTACCAAATATGTTTTATCACTGCCAGTTTTAATTCAGGTTTAAAATAGTTAATTAATCTCGTGAGTACACCCTTATAAAATATTAACTTAAAAATTGCATCTATCATAGAAAACGAATAGAATTAGAAGTGCGATCTGTACCGATTTGCGAGAAAAGTATTATCGCCAATTATCATAACACCTTTAACTTCTATTATATGAAAGACTGGCCAATGAAATCTATTATCTATTTGAGATAAAATTCGATATTTGACAAATTTCATCAGACGGAAAATTGAGGAGGCACACACAGGAGGCCCTGAGGAAAATGTTTTCCCTCAGGGCCTTTGTCATTTTTGGGAATTCTGTATAGAGAGTCTTTTTAAGGAAAGGACGGAGAGGAAATTTTGGGAGGGGTGGGTCTAAACCAGTGTGTCCAGGACTAACAGACGTATTCATCCATCCATTATTCACCCATCTGCCGCCAAGACGCGAACAAACCTTACCCCATGAACCCAGGCACCCCTGCTAAGTCACCAAGGTAACGAACCACTTGCGGTGACCTATGGCAGAGATGTTGGATATCTAATGAATGATTCTCGGGGCGACGGTACCCATACGAGTCTCCAAAATTATCATTGCATGTATCCCGGATAAAAATATGTTTTACAATTCTTAATCCGTTTTCACTTATTAGATTCTTAAATACCAGTTCAGAGTTGGTATAGTTTAGTTGGCCTTATGCCCGATTTAAGGTCAGATTATCTATATCAACGCTATCGTAATAAGTCAAGTTTTCCACTATTCCAACCTTACTCGCCATGTAATATTTACGCAGCGTTTATAAGTTAGGGGGATCCGAATAGGTTAGAAATCGTCAAATTTCATGAGATAACTGCGCTGACTCTTCCACTTTCTATCACCTCAGAAATTCAATATAGCTCATCCGTAGGCGGCTGCCATGTCCATTGTTCAATACCATGTAAGAATAGCCTTAAGTGGGTGGTAGGGTGGGGGGGTTAGCTCCTTTCCTTTAACCCCTCTCCGAAACCCTTCCCCCTTGTGAAAAACCACGTGTCTAATCGCCCCGGGAATGAATCTCTTTGTATTTTTAATCTGGGCAAGAGTTTTATGGCCTTTGCATGATCGGGCCTTATAAATGCTAATCTACCTGATTGTGGTGTTTTTACAAAATTATATTGCCAACTTATTGTTTCATATGTTCTCTATAGACCAGTGCGGTACAATGCGGGGAAATAAACAGAAGGAAGAAATGTTCAATAGAAAACTGAACAATTCGTAATTTATATCAAATATTAATAAAAAAATTCTTCAAAAGATTGGTGTTCAAATTGTGAAGTCATTATTGATAAATTAATTTAAAAAAATATTTTTATATGAATACCCCACAAGAGTTCCAACTGCTCCCAACTGTCTCTAGCCAGTGAGACTATGGTATCCCCAATTGGGGAATGTCGTGAGGAAGGTGGGGAAATGCCTGGCTATTCAGATCTGGTCACCAAACACGGCTAAAAGCCATTTCAAGTAACGTTTCAATTCTGAATGGTGGTCTTTCACCAGGGCGATTCTGAGAGTATCTTTCGCTCTGGAACGTGCGCAAATATACTATATATTATTTTTAAATGAATTAATTGTGAAACAGCACAAATTAATTAAATAAAATTTATTGCGCACGCCGGGATTTGAACCCACGACCTTCGGATTCGTAGTTCAGAGCCTTACCCCTCGACCATGGTGGACGTCGTCGGTGTTTAAGTAATAACAATTATTCAGAATTTGCTAATAGTATTTTAGAAACCAATCATTATTTTGATATAAATAAAGGTTTAAAAAATTTGCGTACAAATACAACCGATTTACAATTAAAAAAATTTGAAATTTTAGAAATCAGAAAAAGCTTTGATGGTGAATTAAATTTAATTAATAATCAGTATTTAAAAAAAAATAGCTATCTCTTGAATTTATTTTCATATTAATATTAATAATAAAAATAATTTCATTTTTAATTTCTAATAGTGTTTTATAATCATTTTTTTACTTACCTACTATAATCAATTTTTGTTTATGTTTATAATTCGTCTATTCTTACATTATTGTGTTCTATGTTTATCATTTGTCTATACTTGACATTATTATTTTTTAGTATTCCATATATTCCTGATGAAGAAAGCATCGATTTCAAAACATGTTGATATCTGTGTATATTAATAAAGTGTATTTTTTTAAATTAATTTATTCAAGAATGTTCATGGTTATTTTTTTAATTGCCAGAGAAAGGGAAGGCGAATTTATAAAGGTTTTGGAGTAATTTAGACTGTTTTATTGTGACAGCTATTTCGGCGTTCAAATCCATTTTCAGATATAAACATAAATAAATTGTATTCTACGAATTAAACAGAATAACAAATAATAGTTAGCGATTTCATAATATTATTAAAAATAGAGTGCTTCAAAATAATTTGGAAAATTGGCGTGGATTTCAGAGTTAAAAGAGAAGATATGTTCAATGTGGCGTGAGCCATTATTTTTGTTAAGTTTGCAATGCCAGAAAATAATTCACCAATCGTTGAAAAGCTATTGCCAATTTTATAATGAAATAGTTGTAAATCATTTACCTATCTCTTTTTTTTTTTAAATAAAACAGCAAAAGTAACTATCTCCAAATAAAGAAACATTCATTTGAATATTTGATTTCATTCCAAACGTTTATTTTTTCAAAATATATCTAAATCATAAAGTCCTTAAGTAGGTACCTACTCGTGTTTTCCATTTCTAAAATATTCTACCCAAAAAACCTTCTTCTTTTGAATGTGCAATCTGTTGCAAACCAGAGTGCTAAATCTATGGGATAACCTAAATAAAAAATGGCGGGTTCAGTGTTTTTCATACTAATTTTAAAACATTATAGCGACAGTTTTCCATATTGGATTTCATTAAAACTACTTTCTAAACCTTCCCGGAACTAATAAAAACAAACTGTGCTATTTTCAGCGAAACCGGTCCAGTGATTTTCGAAAACATCGAGGACAAACAAACAAACTTAGAATGATTTTTATATATATGCAGATTTTTTTACATTTGAAATTGAATACGGAAAAAAATGTTGTTTGCTGAAACAGACCTGCATTATAAATCCCATATAAAAAATTGCGTTAATTTCATGAGGCTAGAGCTCACTGTTAAAGATTTTTTGTTGCTACGCACAGCGAGACGCATTTTAAGTAACAGGTTACTCGTCATATAAATTTAATTCTTAATCTTTACATGTAGCAAACACTTTGGGGGAATACATAATTATAAAAACCTTGTTTCAATTCCACTTTCTTCTATATATTATATATAATAAAAATAAAAATAATATAATTTAAAATGTATAATATAAAAATATAATATATTTTTATTCACCCCTGAGGAAGGTTCAGGATGAATTGAAACCTGTTGGATAAAAAAATTATAAATTGGAATTGAAACAAAGTTATTTTATTTTTAATTTTTAATGTTTCGCAGGCGATACTGGCCCTGGTTTTAAGACTACGGTTTTTGTAATGAATATTATAAAATGGAAAATCACACAGCGCTCGCTACCTGTTATAAAGCTCGTGGGAGGTTCCCACCTTATCAAATATTATATCCTTCAAAGGCTCTATTTTAATCAGGGTGATTTAGTTAATTTTACAATGGTTGGTTGGCCGATTTAATAAATTTAACCAACACGCCTCCCTTATTATTTCTTATTACCCAAACATTAACCATTACTTTTAAGAAAACATCGCTTTTTCGTGGTTTTTCAGACTCTAATGACCCGAGGGTTATGAACTAAGATTTATTAATAAAATCTTATAGCCTTTAATAAATCTGTTGTCTATCGCTGGTTTTAGGTTCAAGATTAAAATATTCAAAGAGATTTTTCTTTAAAGATTTAGATTAGTATTTGATTCACTTGATCGTGCTATGTCTTCCGACTTCCTCTTCCATTCACATTCGCGTCATATATTCTCCTTAGACTCCTTACTTCGTTCATTTGCTCCACATGCTCAGAGAGATAAGGGTTCTTGAGGTGATTTTCTCATGAAAACAGCGCTATAGAAATAATCAATTTATTATTATTATTATAAGATATATCAAGTGTTCATTGATTTTATTGAATTTCCACTAATGACCTCGTTATAACCTCTCCCTCGCTTGTAATAGAATAATCACCTAAAACGGATCTCTCAGTAGCATTTCTATTAATTCATATATCTTTCATGCTATAACCCCCGGAGAACCACTAGGAAATACCACCTCTCCTGCAGTCTCCCTCTATTTCCCAGTTTAGGCATTCCAATAGCATCGGAATGTTATAGTGAAACCCCAGCGATCGTATGTAACAAAAAGTATTTTGAAGTGGCAATGCAAATAGAGCAGCATTACGCATAATATATTGTTTGATAACTTTGAAATATCTGAGACGAATGTGTGTTAAAACCATGTATAATCGTGCGATAAATGTTGATTTTTCAGTGTAAACGTAATGCGTAAGATTGAGAAAGGGACGCTTAGATGGTTTGGGCATGTAGAGCGAATGAACGAAGAGAGGAATGTAAGGAGAATATATGACGCGATTGTGAATGGAAGAAGAAGCCGGGGACGCCCTAGGAAGCCATGGCACGATCAAGTGAATCAAATACTTAAGTCGGGCCATGTCAAAAGTCGGAATAACAGAAGAGAATGTATGAGGCGATGTATGAATGCAAATTGAGCAAGTGTATGCCAAGATCGAGTTGTTTGGCGGTCCGTCCTCTCTGCCTGCCCCTGCGGATAAACAGCGTGATGGTTGGTTAGTTAGTCAGCTATCTTATAACAAAATCATACCTAGTATTAAAAAATACTCCTGTAAAGTAAATTTTATTTATGTACATATAAATATCCTTAAATAAATGGAATCTGTGGTGGATTATATTATATTAGCTAGAACACTGAGAGAGATTAGTTTAATGGAATCGGTTGGCATTACTGGGAGTGCTGTTGTGTTGGCTGAAGGTTTAAGCCATATTGAAGGCACTTCCGCTTCCATTCGGGCGGGGGGTTGGAAGGGAAGGGGAAGCGGAAGTAGCCCGGACCGGAAGCGCCGCCCACATTTCCCGCCGAAACTTCCCGCCCAAACACTAAATTAAATTTATGGCCTTTGTTTATTTCTGCCCCGAGCGGAGTGGAAACAGAAAAAGGGTAATGGAGAATTTTCTTTATTGCCCTTGTGAAGCCGCGTGTACTTTTATTGTGGCAAAAATAAATATCCTGGCCAGGAAAATGCTAATAAACAAACGTAACAAGGAGGCTGAAGGCTGAAGGCTGAGGGCTGAAGGCGCACACTCGAATTAAATCTGGAATTACAATCAACCACTCAGTTATTAACTACCAGAATTATTACTCCTACTGTTTATCTGATCCTAGAATATGATGAAACTAAAAATACTTAAATACCAGACGGTGTATTATTACGTATAGGCGGATGGGATCTTTATGTTTATTGGTAGTAACTTGTTCCTGGTTAGTTAACGCTCATTAAATTACGAAGTTGAGTTTAACTTGACCATTCGTTTCGCTGTTTGTGTTTCACCTAGTTATGGAGATATACTCGTACTTTCACAAGTGAGAGTGGAGATATTTGAGTAGGTAGAATGATTCACAGGCTGTCCTGCCAATCGACTTGAAAGGTTAAAAAAAATATTATTCAAACGTAATTTTTGATTCATTGTGCCCATTTTATTCAGATGAGATTGTATAATGACGAACTCCAGTGAAAAAATATATTGATTTTAAAAATATATATTCATATAGATCAGCAAACTCCGATTCTGAATATATAACTTTCATTATTATGTAGAATTTATAAATCGTTATTTAAAAGTGAATAAAAAACCAACTCACCAAAACACCGTGTTATGTTGGTACCACCGGCTGAGAGAATACGGGACCTGAGTAAGAATACAGGAGCTTTTCAGTGCTTCTCGTATAACTATTGAGACTGCATCTATTATGTGAATAGAATAAAAATAAAAAAGAAGTCGCATCCGTATCCATATCCGAGACACTATCTAGATTGCAACTACATTCGCGTAGCACTTTGTAATCACCATAAAGGAAGGATCCAATAATATGGGATTTAATGGAGAATAATAGTTATGAATATAAGTCTTGAAGTTGAGTTATGATATCGATGAAGTTGGCGTAAAGTGAACTGGTATCATTAGCTCAGTTGGTATAGCGGTTGTCCCGGTAAGATAGAGGTCCTGGGTTCGATTCCCAGATGCGACTGATAACTTTTTATTTTTTGTTGCTTTGTTTTCGGTTTCGTGTTTGGTTAATATTATTCTTCAATGATAAAAGAATCGAAATAATATAAATCTGTTTTCTTCAAGCCTTTTCTTCACGTGCTTGCAGTTCATTGCATTTAATCATGCCCTAGTTTTATAAATCAATAAATCTACAAAGCTTAGCGCATTATCATCGGTGAATTGAACCGATGTCTGTATAAATAAGATATGCTACGCGTCCGACACGTGATGCCGTGAGCTGCGTCATTACGTCCCGCTTCTGTTACACACACCCCGTAACATTAACTCGGTATGCAGATTGCAGGAACAAAGGAGACTGTCTTGTGAATTACAATTTAAAGCTTCCATCACTTCGCAGTGCATATATGTGTTAGTATAGATTTACAAGTTTTACTGTGCAGGAGGCCAAAATGGGAACTACCGTACTGTGAGGAGTGATTACATTTCTAAGGAACCAGGAACCAGTCTTAAAGATCTAAGGATTGAGATTTTTTAGAACACTTAGTTTGGAGATTTATATATCACAATTATTTATTGAATGTGACAATGCTAAATAATAGGTCCAATGTTAACCAGGGAGTCTAGGGGGGCACCCAGGGGCTAAATGAGGGAGGAATAACAAATGCAGTTAGTTCATTACATAAGGCTACTGTTTAACATAGATAAGAACGAGTCGGAGAAATGATTCGTTCTTATGCCGCTGTGTGTTCTTTAGTAATTCGTACACATATTCAAATCCTAAAGGATTTGTTGCAGTCAGTTAATTTGTTTCGTTATACTAAAATTAAGACTCTAATGAAATGGTGGTAGTCTTCTTTGAGATTCGATCAAAAGTTGTTGAATTGAAAAAACGCCTCGTTATAATGCTGCCGATATCGACCGTTCACGGATGTTCAAGTCAACTAAGTTAAAGTCTAATTGTAATAAGTATGTGTTGCCATTGCATATTCATCCCCTAATCGAAAGGGCCAGCACCCAAAAATGGGCCTAAACATTACTGCGGGTTAAATTTTTTTTATTTCAAGCAATACATAAATGATTATCTGTAATTATATACGGGTAGTTAGGAAATTGCATGAAGTTTAAAATGGAAAAAATCCTCAAACGGAAATCTTTAAATTCTATGAAATACATTCCAGAATGTCTCAAAATAGGTGCGGTTTGACAACAAGTGAAAGCAATTTCTAACGTTTTACTTAAAATTCCGGTACCTAAGTATTTCATAAAGAATTTAAAAGATTACAGTTTAAAGATTATTTTCTTTTGAAACCTTATGAATTTTCCTAATTACCCGTATAGATGTTACAGATAAATCATTCGTAGTATTTCTTGTGTTATCAACATGCAAAGTGTGAATTTTTTAGTGCTGACCGTTAAGTAGCTGCTTTATTTTGCTATACCAAAACGCCTAAAATGGTGATTACACTGGTTACCTACCTACCATGAATATATTCGATTAACCATCCCCTGCAGAACCTTCCAGTGTATTCTTGAACAAACCTTCATAAAGCGTGAATAATAATCTGTTGTAAATCAAAATGATTTAATGGCGAGTTAATATTCTGTTTCGTTTATTATTCAATAATACAAGATAATTCTCAGTTTACATCCTCCACCCCTCGCCGTATCAAATCAGAATATGAGAATCAGCCCTCCCAAAGCCTTCCAACCCTCCCAACCCCCCCGGTGGGGTAGTAAATCACCGAAGCATATTGCGTGGTGAACTGCTCTATACTGGATATTCAATTCCAGGACTTCTTAACCTTTTTGAAAAAATTATCAACACGCCTTTTAATCACAAATGCGAGAGCGTGCCTACCACCTAATTCATTAATTTACCATCAACATCCAAAAGTACACTCTTTTGCAAGTTGTTAACTCAAGAAATATTACGAATGATTTGTGAGTAATTTGTAAACGGGTAATTAGGAAAATGTATAAGGTTTCAAAAAACAATATTCCTCAAACTGTATCAAATCTTTTAAATTCTATCTGAAATACGTGCTGAAATTTTAGGTTAAACGTTCAAAATTACTTTCATCGGTTTTCAACTTCACCTATTTTCAGATATTTTGGAATTTATTTCGTAGAATTTAAAGATTTCTGTTCGAGAATGTTTGTTTTTTGAAACCTTAAAACATTTTCCTCACTACCCGCATTGAATTTACAGACAAATCATTTATGGTATTGCTTGAGTTAGCAACCTGAAATGTGATTTTAGTGCTGGCCCTTGAAGCATTTGTAAATATAATTATTTAATCAAATACACTTTAAGTAACACGCCTTTAAACTTAATAACCACATCCCTACCCCATTGAAAGATCCCGCGGAGAATACACCAATACCCAAAATCAAACAAAAGGTTTGGGTCTGGATCAAAACAAAATGTACACAATTTTTCCAAAATTTAATAGGACCATACCATTCACATAACACGCAAATATAATCTGTATTTATGTTGTTGTTGTAATATTACATATTCTCTAACCCAATAAATAATAATTCGCAGCAAAGTACACATATGACACTTTTACTAAGTTTGTTTGTTTGTTTGTTTGTTTGTTTGTTTGTTTGTTTGTTTGTTTGTTTGTTTGTTTGTTTGTTTGTTTGTTTGTTTGTTTGTTTGTTTGTTTGTTTGTTTGTTTGTTTGTTTGTTTGTTTGTTTGTTTGTTTGTTTGTTGTTTGTTTGTTTGTTTGTTTGTTTGTTTGTTTGTTTGTTTGTTTGTTTGTTTGTTTGTTTGTTTGTTTGTTTGTTTGTTTGTTTGTTTGTTTGTTTGTTTGTTTGTTTGTTTGTTTGTTTGTTTGTTTGTTTGTTGTTTGTTTGTTTGTTGTTTGTTTGTTTGTTTGTTTGTTTGTTTGTTTGTTTGTTTGTTTGTTTGTTTGTTTGTTTGTTTGTTTGTTTGTTTGTTTGTTTGTTTGTTTGTTTGTTTGTTTGTTTGTTTGTTTGTTTGTTTTGTTTGTTTGTTTGTTTGTTTGTTTGTTTGTTTGTTTGTTTGTTTGTTTGTTTGTTTGTTTGTTTGTTTGTTTGTTTGTTTGTTTGTTTGTTTGTTTGTTTGTTTGTTTGTTTGTTTGTTTGTTTGTTTGTTTGTTTGTTGTTTGTTTGTTTGTTGTTTGTTTGTTTGTTTGTTTGTTTGTTTGTTTGTTTGTTTGTTTGTTTGTTTGTTTGTTTGTTTGTTTGTTTGTTTGTTTGTTTGTTTGTTTGTTTGTTTGTTTGTTTGTTTGTTTGTTTGTTTGTTTGTTTGTTTATTTGTTTGTTTATTTGTTTGTTTGTTTGTTTGTTTGTTTGTTTGTTTGTTTGTTTGTTTGTTTGTTTGTTTGTTTGTTTGTTTGTTTGTTTGTTTGTTTGTTTGTTTGTTTGTTTGTTTGTTTGTTATGTTTGTTTGTTTGTTTGTTCGTTTGATTGTTTGTTAAGTTAGCCCATAGATATAACACTCTGGTTAGTCACAGATTGCATATTCAAAAGAAAAGTTTTTTTGGGTAGAATTCTTTCAAAATGGAGAACACGTATAGGTACCTACTTAAGAACTTTATGATTTAGATATATTTTATAAAAATAAATGTTTGAAACGAAATAAAATATTGAAATGAATATTATTTTATTTGGAAATAGTTACTATCGCTGACAAATCAATTATTGTACCCGAGCAAGGTCGGGTACACATCAACTAGTATAGAAATAATTTACAGTACCCATCATTCATATCTTACACTCCTCGATAATATTGAATATTTTTTGTATGAAATTAAACAACTTTGTATCATTACTTATTATTTTTTAGCTAGAAACTAAGTTTGTTATGAAACAGACAATACAGAAAAAAACGGACAAAACTGAATTCAAAAATAGGAAAAAAACAAACAACACACGCATTTCTTCAGTATACATGTGAGTTAAGGTCTTAGATATTAGTCATCGCTCTACAAATATCTAGGTACTCTATGGGCTCCCTCACTCTTGCAGCGCTTCGACGATGTTTGCGGAAGGATGCAGCCAAAACATCATCTCCCATCGGTCTGTTGTCAAAAAAATACTGAATATCGTTCGAGCAGTATCCATAACGCATTAAAAGTTTTGGGAAACCGGTACAGTATTTTTAATCAGTGCTTCTAGAAAGCTTTCATAGCTTTTGTACTTGAGTTAATCAAAGGTGTAAAGGGCTTGCGTACCACTGTTTGAAGATAAAAAGCTGTATACGTTGCGGTGTGGAGGTAGAAGTGTTTTCTGTATACAAAGGGTGGGAGCTTTGCAGAGCTTGCCCAGATAGGATCGCCGCGGAGCCGTAATACGACCTTTATCAAAAGAGAATCCATTAATTAGGTAAACGTATTTTCATGGTAATTATTTGCGTGTTAGACCCAATATTTGTATCGATCTTTTGCTCCGCGTGTCGGGGCACTTTGTGCTTCTATCCTTATGTTATTATAGTTCTACGGTTTGTTGATACAAACCTCTTGATTTAATAGCCATGCTATGTTATTTTTATGAGTTAAAACAAAGAGTGGGAATAATTTATTAATGTTTGCAACCGGATATTTAATTTGCATGAGGGGTGGTAAAATGCGATAATAGTGTGGAGAACGTACTAGTAGCAGTAGCTTTTCAGGTAGGTAAGTACCAAGTAGCAGTGGCGTGCATTGCTTTTTGACCATGAATAAGCTTTGGATTTTCAGCAACTAACTCTAACCTGAAAGGGAACTAATTTATGAAAAGCCAAAAACAAAATTTTCCGATGTGAATGTAAAACATTAACAAAGTTGACAAATTAAAATTTTAATACTACAATCAAACATTTTTTTTTTTTTTTACATGAATACCGCACAAGAGTCCCAACTGCTCCCAACCGTCTGGAGCCAGTGAGACTATGGCATTCCCAATTGGGGAATGTTGTGAGGCTGAAGGTATTGGGGAGGGGAAGGAGAAGGGGAAGAGGAAGGTGGGGACATATACCAAATAAGTACAGTAACTATTTGTTTGGCATGTACATAGACTTTACTACAACAGTTGTCTGATACTACAATTTAATCTGTATTACAAAATAAGGTCACGGGTCGATAAGAAATCAACATAAGTAAAGATTCGTGATACCGAGAGCGCTCCGTTTCATATAATTCTATTGGCGCCCGTACACAGGTCGGTGCGGCAGGGGACCATTGCCTACTCCCATTTCCCGCATGTTTGCTGTACGCGGGCGATGTTGATTTCATATCGACCCGTGAGGGAGCGACCGAACAGTGGTTATGTTAAAAAAATGTCTTGCAATGTGTTTTGCCATTAACTACTTAAGATTATTTTGACTATTAACCATTGATATATTTGCACATATTATTTATGAAGGGTATGAAAACAAAACTCACAAACACTGCCAAAATTCGCATTTTTTAAATTTTGTTAATGATTTAAATGTCAACCGACAAATATTGTTGGTAAATCTCTTATAATACTTAAACTGGAAAAATCGTCGACATAGCGTTGGAGATTGTGAGTTTTGTAACTAAACTAGGGAGTTTGTATAGGATTTAGTGAATTTTGAAATTGGCACTGTTGGCGGCCATGACAGTTGTTACTGTAATAACCAGTTCCCATTGGCTGAAAACGGAGAATGTTAGTTTTGAAACCAACAAGCGCAGAGAGATTGTGAATTTTGAAAAATAGAGTATCGCTGGATTTAAAATTCACCAGTAGGTACAAAACCAAGAAAAAACATTATATTATATCTCATTTTTGTTATATGGTGAGTTTCTGAGTATTGACTTTATACCCCTCATATAAATGTAGGGTGTTTTTTTAGAGGTATTCAAATCCAAAATAAAAACACATTAAAATAATGTTAATGTCTATGATATTGGCTTTATTAGATTTATTTAATATATAATATTATGTATATTTAATAGATAATTTTGTGCCAACAGGCAAATTGACAGCTGTAAAAACAATGTTGCCAGTTTAAAAAGCAAACCTAAAAAAAAACACCCTTTATATTATGTAGGTACCTACCATGGTTTGACAATAAAAATGCGTTGAAACGGAAATTTGTTGAAAATTTCAAAAATATTAAAAAATTTGCATATTTTAATGTAAAATTTTATTTTCGTTCGTTTTTATTGGGGCAAGCACAGTTTTTCATCCTTTGCGGACTGCACGCCACTGTTGCAAGTTATTGTTTGATATTTATGCAGGTTATAGTATGAAGTCATAATTTATTATGAAATGTATTTATTTATTCACTGTATAATTGTACCTTTTATGAAAGATTACAATAGTATTTCCTTTGGACAAGTTTAAAAAAAACGCCAAAGCTAAAAATATTGCATATATAAGTATCGCAAACAAAAAGTTGTCCAAGGAAGCGAAGCTAGCAGTCCATAATGGAGTGCTGATACCAACCTTTATGTATGGCAGTGAGGCATGGAACTGGCAGAGGAAGGATGAAAGTAGACCGAATGCTGTAGAAATGAGATCTCTGAGACGAATGTGTGGTAAAATCATGTATGATCGAGTGAAAAATGTTGAGATTCGTAAAGAATGGAAGGCTGATGTAAGCGTAGTGAGCAAGATTAAGAAAGGGACGCTTAGATGGTTTGGGCATGTAGAGCGAATGAACGAAGAAAGGAGTGTAAGGAGAATATATGACGCGAATGTGAATGGAAGAAGAAGCCGGGACGCCCGAGGAAGACATGGCACGATCAAGTGAATCAAATACTCGAGTCGGGCCATGTCAGAAGTCGGAATAACAGAAGAGAATGTATGAGGCGTTGTATGAATGTGAATGAAGCAAGGAGTGTATGCCAAGATCGAGATGTTTGGCGGTCCATCCTCTCTGCCTACCCCCGCGTGGAAACGGTGTGATGGTTAGTTAGTTATAAGTATGTCGTATTTTGTTATTCGGCCGTAGATCCTCACTGCATATCCGGCATTATTTTCAGACTTCAACTGTCGGGAGGATCAACTGTCGGGGGGCCAACTTTCGGGGGGCCAACTGTCGGGGGATCAACTGTCATGGAACCAATTTCTATACATCAATTATTTTTAAAGGAAGAATAGCTAACTAATATGAAAATAAAAATAAACTGTAGGGCTGCTGAAAGTATTACATTTACTTAAGAATAATATATACCATAAATAGAGATATATAAAACCATAGTAGGTACCTATCCGATAATACTATATTATTCGTTTGTGAGGCATAGTCAAATGAAGTAAGCCATCTAATACAAAATGATTAGGAAAGCATGCGGCATAATTTCAGAGCTAATAAAAAAATATTTCGGAGAAGTTTGATAATGTAGTTGAATTAATCGTAGGCACGAGCCAGCCGACATCGTGCCAGGGGAGCAGATGGGCCCAGCGGAGGCTACAGCCTTCCAAGGAGATGGCACGGGCCCTGGGTCTTACCTTCGAATCCTTTGTGAATCAAACCTCCGCTCCGAGACGAGGACCGGAAGAGGCTTTGTGCCCTCAGAGGGCCCGAGATAATGCTTGACCGCCGCCGAGCCTTTGTTAAATTAATCAATCGGAAGTCGATTCATTGAAGGGATTTGTTGATTAAATTAAATCGTAATTTTAAACCGATTTAACGAAGAGTTGCTTTTTATTGTTTACAAGCGGCGCTTTTCTTTGTAGAGGAAAGCAATTATCGTTTTTTGCGGTCATGTTTATAAAAGTGCGTGATGTTAATTAAAATGCCAAATAATAAACATTCGTTTCAAAGGTTTAACTTATCGAGGTTTAGAATTTATATGGCCACTCGATACAAATTATACACTCCGCGGTTTAATAGAATATTCATTAGCATGACATGAATAGTTTACACGCTATAAATTAATTTACTCATGAATATCACATTAGATTGTCGCTGAGCGTGTATCATTACTATTTAACACAACAAATGATGCGCAACGTGTTCTTTTAACATTAATGACAGCTTACACATCATAAAAAAAACATTTTTTAAACTGGAGCATGCCGCATTGCAATCGTATAAGAGCAATCATCGTAAGTATGGCTTTGCAAGGACGCGGTCAGTGTGACACCGGTGGGGTCACTGGGATCCTTTTCACCATCTGCCGTCATCTCGGACACCATAGAGCCACCATCATAAGGCTTCGTAGCCATAATCACTGGTTGTTGCTTATCATTACGGCGTACCGCAAGGTCCTGACATATGGCCGAGTGACCATCGCCGTATTTAGTGGAATTAAACGATTTCTGCAGCTACAAAGGGCACGCGACCGCCATGGCTTAAAAATGCGACGCTTTTTTGATCCGAGCTTTTAAGCAGTTGTGGCTTTAATTCAAAGTGCGCAAGTTGTCCATTGTTGTTAAATGAAGGCTTCTGATCCGCGCAAGGTGGCCAGCAACACCTATGCCGTGGGTTCGGCAGTGCCTGGGGAACAGAAGAAAGTGATCTCAAAAGAACTGCTGAAGCTTTCAGAAGAGTGTCGGCAATAATGGCTGGCGAATGAATGACTTCTTTATAATACCTCAAGCATGTTGTGATACCATTTGGTACATTGTCTGCCAATTCAGACATTTCGCATGCTAAGGGCTACGCAGACGTTTCTTTTCGTACATCGTTTAAATTTTGGCAACGCCCATGGCCCATTCACCTCAAAACCACCAGTAATAAAAAAAAACACCCCATCTTTTCAATAAGCTTGGCATGTAGGTAATTGCACTAGAATTACGTGGCTATGAATTAAGCGTTTATAAAATGTTTTGGTAGACAATAAGATGCATATTTAAGCTTTAAGACTTTCCATATTTATGATAATGATATTCGTACAAACTGCGTGCCAACTTTAACAGATATAACATTTAATACGTACGATGCGAATATGGTGCGAAAAATTCAAATTCCGACAAGAGGTTTAAATTGCATAAAATATAATTATACACCTTGCATTATCGTTGAACGTCACATATGCAAGAGGGCGGCTAATGCGTGTGATGGTCTAATTGACCCCTATAACTTTTATAGTGTAGAGTGAATTAAGCTGCTCAATAACAGGTCTGTAAGGTGAATCAATTGAATGCAATAACGAAGTAATTGTTAAGTGACCGAGGCATTTTGTGGTAAGTTTTTGCTAAGCGGGCAGGAAAAAAGACGGAGCTTTCAACTAGTTATTAACCACAAGGTGTGTTCGGTCCCAACGAACTGTGGTCACTGGAGACGTTAGGGTTAGGTTGGTAGGTTGGTAGGTTGGCGGGTTGGCAGGTTGGCAGGTTGGGAGGGCACCTCCTCGCACCCATTTGCATTTTAACGTCAGCTGCGGTTGTCATCCCTCAAACTCCAAATTTGTGTTTTGTACTCGTTAAATTTCACGCGAACAATGATATTATGACGGTTCTAGGTCTTAAATTTGCCGTGTAAAAGATCCCGCATATGCAGCACCATTAACATTACCCTTCAGAAAAACAAAGAAAGTTGATGAACAATTTTAAAGTGATAAATTATTTTTTAAGACACATACTTAACTAACTAACTAACCATCACACCGTTTCCCCGCAGGGGTAGGCAGAGAGGACGGACCGCAAAATAACGCGATCTTGGCATACACTTCTTCCTTCATTCACTTTCATACAACGTCTCATACATTATCTTCTGTTATTCCGACATAAGTATTTGATTAATTTGATCGTGCCATGTCTTCCTCGGACGTCCCCGGCTTCTTCGTCCATTTACATTCGCGTCATATATTCTCCTTACACTCCTATCTTCCTTCATTCGCTCTACATGCCCAAACCATCTAAGCGTCCCTTTCTTAATCTTGCTCACTACGATTACATCAGCCTTGCATTCGTTACGAATCTCAACATTTTTCACACGATCATACATGGTTTTACCACGCATTCGTCTCATCTCATCTCATTTCTACACGCATAAGACGCATACTTGATAAAATTTTATTTGTTCAAAATATTGTGGGGTGTATTTTCAGAAAACTACACGAGGTAGTGGGTACTTCAATCAGTCAAATTCTAATTCAAACTAAAATGGCTTTGGTTAAATGTGATCTGTAATCATAAAAGAAAATCAGGAAATCTACTTAAGGGATATATTATCTTACTTGTGACATCTGGATATTAGGTTTTTCGGTCACCATCGAGTACCTATTTTAAAAATATATCTAGCGTTATTTTTGGTTACTTTAAAGCAAAAACGGTGGTATTTAAAACAAAAAAAACTGGTGTGATTTTTCCCTTTTGGTATTTTGCAAGAAAAGTAGTGCATTAATTATTTATTTTCATATCCCTTTTTATAACATTTTTTCTGAAAATCAGAAAAAGAATGACAGTACTCGGCATTTTCGACATGAAGTTTGATGGTTTTCTTTCCGTGGCTATTCAAGATTGTCAAAGACTATGAACAAATAGGGCCAGAACGTGCAATAATACCATTAAACTTCCAGAATACCGCTCGGAAAATACTAAAATTCGCGGTTAGTTATTTGAAAATTGCGAATTTCGGGTGAAAATGGCGTAATTCGTGTAAAAAATACGATATCGAGTAAAAATTCACGTTACTTCAAAACGCGAAATTTCAGATCTCTATTTATGGTGTTTAAAGTTGATTTGAGAGCTGGTATTTCTCAATACTGAGCCAAAAGCCTATATTGCACCACAAATGCAATAGCAAGTCAAGATTGCACCACAAATGATGAAAATGATTACTATTATCCAAAAGTATTTCCAGTCATTATTTTTTTCTCAAATATAGTATTTTATGTCTCAAACGAGTCTGCACGTGATTTATACATAAGAAATTATGTGTTCGTGTTAATTTTATTTGCTAGTCCTTCCATTTCGTTATAAACAAGTACAGAATCTAAAGAAAAAGAATGTGGCAACTCAAACAATTCAGCTAAATAATATTCTAAAATATCCAAACAAAATTACCGCGATATCAATCATCGTAGAAATGTTAAAAATTTCTCAAAATAAGCACTTCCAGTGTTTGTAATAAACTTTATCGCGATGTCATTAATACACTTTAGTTCGCGGGCGTTCATTTTCAGCACAAAATAAAATATTTACGTTCTACGTGTAAGCCGCCCACCAAATTGCGGCAAACATTAACCATATATTACTTCCTCAACAATCACACAGCTATTTGGGTTAATGACCAAACAATAAACTGCCTTTTTAACCGCCAAACCGTTGAAAACGTCATGGCGTTCCCAAGATGGTGGATTGAATGCAAGCAGTTCCTACGTACTTTAACTTGAACACTGTGCGTTAGGCTAATTAAATGGCCGATGTTATGTGAAGGATGATTTAATGATCCTGACCTAGAAAAGCTATAAGAAATGGGGGGAAAGAGACGGCACGGCAAAGTAAACGTTATAAAACTGTAGATGATAATCAAATAATCGTGACTAATTACTATGAAATTAAAATAAAGGCATTTTGATGGATGCCCCCAATAATTTTGTAAATTACTTCCATTAATAAAATATGTCACATGATAGGTTTGACGGCCTCCGTAGTCGAGGAGTGAGATCCTCGACCACGAATCCGGAGGTCGAGGATTCAAATGCCGGGGTGCGCAAAAAAATATTTATTTAAATTTAATTATATCACCTAGTATACTTGAGGCAAGTTCCAGATTGGTATACACTCTCAATATCACCCTGGTGAAAGACCACCATTCAGATATGAAGCGTTGCTTGAAATGGCTTTTGCCGCGTTTGGTGGCCAGATATGAATAGGCAGGTATTTCCCCATTTTCCTCTTCCTCACCCCCATCTACTTCCCCTCCCATACACATTAACCTCACAGAATACCTAAATGAGGGGTGCCATAGTGAATTTTTAACGTGGAATGTTTAAATTTTACTTGATTTGTCGCAAAATAAAACACATCGTATCGACTTTGATCAAATATAATGGTTGCAGTATTTCAAATATTGCTACGATGAAAATTTGTTACAATAACTTTATATAGTCGGCGTAATATTAGAGTACGCACGTTTTATTTATATTGCAGTGCCTAGTTTTAATATTGTGGTTTTTTTTTATGTTGGTTTACGTGGTTCAGATTTTATTATAGAAAACTCTTTTCTGTGTATTTCACAGGTGTTAAAATAGCCATTTTGTAAGTATGAAAGTTAACAAAAGATCCAATAAGGAAATTTTATGCGTACTTCCCAGCAACTCCTTTTTTGAAAATGATATTTATATATATATTATGTACCGCATGTGTATATGTATATATGCATATATTATTCTTAATTTTAATTCGTTTTGTATTGCTATTATTTTGTTCTGATTTCTTTCTACATATTATCAGCCTTTTGTCGGAAATTTAATTACTAAATTGTAATCTATCTGTCATTTTTATTATATTCATATGAAATCCCAACTGAACAACCACTCTTGTAAATTGCCATCTCAACACAAGCGTTTCACACTTGGTGAGTGGGCAATATGGCAGCACCAATAATAAATATTTATACATATAGGTAGGTATATAAAATAAAATAAACAAATATTTATTATGGTTCGACAGAACATTTCAAATATAAATTTTAAATCCCCTTAAAACACATTAACGAAAACAGTTTTTTATAATATTTTAGTTTCAAGGGTTGAAACCAGGAGAGAAATAATATGGTTTCTTTAAAATCAGAGTTCAACGTGATACAGGAACTAGGAACACGATAATACATCGTAATTTATAGCGTTATGCGTGGTTAAATTGGTCGTAGTTAATTTGTCGTTTGGGTTATTGTTGCCGCCTTGTGTTCTCGCTCGAAACTCTGAGCATTGAGCGTCTGCGCCACTCGAGATGGCGGATGGCGGCTGGGAGACCAACGCTGGAGCATTGTTTAGCTGGAGTAATGGGGAGGGGAGGTCAACCCATTATTGTAAAGGATCGGGGTCAATGTATTACAACTCAAAATATATACATATTTTTTTAATTATCATTAAATGCGAGTAATTATTCGATTTCATGAATGAGATATGCGAGTCTCAAATAACGTATTTACACAAGACGTATCAAACTTCTTCCTTTATCATACCTTTTTCGGTAAAGAAGCCATGCCTCCATAGAAGCCAGAGTCGAGTTAGCCTCTCAGAAGCTGGGCGGATTGTATGAGGCCCGCAGATACTTTAATAGTACACTATTGCTGACCCTATACAAATCGGAAGTGCGCCCCACTGTCGAATTTGGTAGCCACCTCTGGTCTGGAGCGCCAAAATATCTGAAAAAAATCCCTGATTCTGTGCAGAAACGGGCGGTCCGTTTGATAGATTCCCCTATCTTAACAAAAGGATTGCAATCTTTAGAGCACCAGCGTCAGGTGGGAATGCTGTCCTTGTTCTAACGGTATTCCAATGGAAGATGCTCTAAGGAACTAGCGTCATTGATCCCTTTGGCACCGGTTTATAGTCGGGAAACACGCTAAATGCGCCTCCAACATTTGTACACGGTTGAATTTGTGAACACATGAGAACGGGTCGTCAACTGAATAAATGAGCTTACAAGATCCTTACCAAATTCATGAAAAAAATACATTTTGAGCAGATTTGTTTTTTTATAAATTTTAATTTCTTTCATAGCTTTTCAGCCTTTATGGACTGCATGCCACTGGATAACCACCCAAATATGTTCATCTCACAACGTCAATTCCAGTGGCGTGCATTGCTATATTACCAAAGTTTGACTGTGTGTAGTTTTTAATTTTCGGGAATGGATTGCACATTGAAAGTTTGAAAATTGCCATAATCAGATATTTGCCATATATTTTAAAAATAAGCTTTGAAATATTCATTTGACTTTTAAAAAATAGGAGAAGACGTCATAATGTTTACCTAATTAAAAACATTCTATTGTTCGTTTGGAAAAAAGTGTGTACGCGGGCAATTCCTTGTAGTACCTAACTATTCTAGATCCAATGTTAGAACGACTTGTGGGCGCGCATGTCTCCGCCCCCTTACCCCACCACTTTCTCCGTCTACAACTTACTGAATTGGCGGAGCGTAGCCGTGAGTCGTGCGCGGTTTGATGCGACCAAGGCGGGAGGGTGGGGTATGCGCAGGACGAACCTAATTTTGAACCATAGCGGGTTGTTCTTAGGCTGAATCGAGTATAGAAGTCTATTATAAATTAATGGTATTATCATATTTGTGTAATGTATATTATGTAACAACATCGGAGATCAGCCGGAGATTTAAAACCCCTGTAGCGGATTCTCTCTGGGAACATTACCATAATGGTTTTAACTCGTGCGATAGCCAAAAAAATAGACAAAGTGTTCATAAATTCCCGACTAATGCGACCCACAGCCCCGGCCACAGCGCGCGTAACGATCAAAACACATTTCATGCTCGGCCAACTGCTAACGTCGCGGGTCGCGTCGGTGTGTGCGCCCATTTCACTTTAATCTGCCTTGCCGGGAAGTGGAGGGCGGATCTAGCCAGCCTAGAAGAATGGATTTCTTATGTACCTAACACAGAGCAAATAATACATACAGATGCCCCTGTGCTCAAGGGGAAGAAACCAAAATAAGGGGAGCGAGGGGCAAGTAAAACAACAAATAAGTAAAAAGGCTAAAACTTTGTTAGAGTATTTAGTTTGATCCTTTTATAAAAGTTTTACAATTTGCCTACCTCAGACAAAATCACTAGAAACTAACGTCGACAGCAGTGAATTAGGCTGGTGCCAAAGTGGGTGCCACGTGACCTTTGCCTTCAGCAGTTGAATATTCATATTTAGGTGGGTACTTTAAAATGAAGAAGTTTTGGAAATGCTTGCAATAGATTTTTAAGAATTTAATAAATAAGCTGCATTGTTCGGAGGAAGGAAATGAGAAGAATGGGTATTAATGTGTTAGTATTTCCGTAGCGACATAACGTAGATAAGTAGTACATTAAAATACATATCGTACTTACAAAAATATTGTCCGGCTAATGCTACAGCTAGATAAATAGATATACATCACGCATTTGCTGACAAGCGATACTTTATTTACGAAAACTTAACAGGTTACTGGAAACCTTTAATGTTGAAACAGCAAAGCAAACCGAATGGATAAAGGACAGTTCGTAACTATCTGGTTATTCAGGGTTTGTTTTATAAAAAGACTAGCTGATGTGTACCCGGTCTTGCTCGGGATTATTTTTTATTTTTTAATAAAGTTATCAGATTAGTAATTCTTGCTTATTGTTTAGGTGCCATTATTGATTTGACGGAGAAAGTAATTCCTTGTGACGAGTATTACAATTTCCAAACAAAGAAATAAGGAATTATTCATTTTTAAATTTTATTTCATTTCAAACATTTATTTTTTAAAAACATGTCTAAATAATAAAGTTCTCAAGTAGGTACTCACTTGTATTTTCCATTTGGCAAATATTCTACCCAAACAAACCTTCTTCTTTTGAATATGTAATCTGTGGCTCACCAGAGTGGTATGTCTATGAGCTAAACAATGGCCAAGACTTATCTAACTTATGATACCAAAGCACTGTAATTTTGAATCTTATATCATTAATTACAGTTAAAGTGTTGCATTTCAGATGCATGTCAGTTATTGTGTTTGTTAATAGGTCGTTAAATAAAAAAAATCTGATTATTCTTCTTCGTATGGTGGAGGAGAGTTGGTGGGGGTCATAGTGGGATGCTTGACATGGTGATGGGAGACATGGAACGATCAAGTGAATCGAAAACTTGAGTCGGGCCATGTCAGAAGTCGGAAGAACAGAAGAGAATGTATGAGGCGTTGTATGAATGTGAATGAAGCAAGAAGTGTATGCCAAGATCGAGTTGTTTGGCGGTCCGTCCTCTCTGCCTACCCCTGCGGGGAAACGGTGTGATGGTTACTTAGTTAGTTAGTTAACCTCAATACAGCATGGCATATTCAATGTTTTTCATACTAATTTTAAAACGTTATAGCAACAGTTTTACATATTGGATTTTATTCAAACTACTCTCTAAACCTTCTCGGCAGTAATAAGAACAAACTGTGCTATTTTAAGCGAAACCTAAAATGTCCTAATATAAATATATAAAGCCATATCGCATTGTAATTTCTGAGTAAAATATATCTGGAAATAAGTGCGAAAAATATTTATTTATAATTTTTAAAATTTGATATTGTTATTTTATAACTCGCTCTTAAAGAACGCAGGAAAACAATGATTCATTTTTTCTAAATACAAACTCATTAAATAAAATAACCTGCGCCCTCCAATATCTAAAAGAAAATCGGCAATAACACACCACCCCCAAAAGCAGCTTTCCCGTGGAATTACAACACAGCAAACTGGGAAACTTCGCCACAACTAATAAAAATAACTAACAATAACGACGCAATTCCACAGCACTGAAAAGTGTCAGCTATAAAAAATGCAAATACTTACCTTTATTACCGGTGTTGGTTATGCACATTACTTCTCCATCAATTCTAGTAACATTTGCTTACAAATGACGAGCTTTTTGCTGGCGGACATGTATGTTTAATGTACGAATCCACGGGCTTGTGAATAGCGCATTTTTTAACGCACTGTGTCATCATCGTTACAATATCACATTGTGTTTTCGTTTCTTCTCGCCGGCATTAACCACTGACTTTTAATGCGGAATAAATGACGGAAACATGTGCGATGAATTACGCAATGTTATAAAATTGTAAGTAATTTAGTAGAAACTCTATCTATTTCTATTAGGTTATACTTTATATTTAATTACCTCTCCAATACCTTCAGCCTAACAACATTCCCCAATTGGGGATGCCATAGTCTCACTGGCTTCAGATGGTTGTGAGGAGTTGAGACTCTTGTGCGGTATTAATGTAAAAAATTATAATATTAATTTAAGTTTCTAAATTTCAGTATGTACTTACCTCGATACATTAGCGATCGGTGTAATCAAAACATCTACCATTTTCAAAAATATCATTCGGATATTAGGTGAGTAAAAAACATTTGTATTACTTCTATTGCGCTGTTTTCGCGACAAAATCACTAATTATTTATTTAATTTTCATGTTAATGAAATTTGAAAAGTAGGTACACTAGAATGATTTAGAATAAAATACTGGTAGGGTAGGCACAAAACTTATAAACATTTAAAAACGAATTAAATACTTCCCCTTCACACTCCACCAGTTTCCTCCCGCCAGTGTTCGTCCTCGAGTGGTCCCGTGGAGTACGGTATTTCTTTCCTTCATGAGGGGTCTCTTTCCTTCATGAGGGATCTCCAAACTACGACCGCGACAGAACACCGGCCCGCGGTATTTTATTTTTATTATCTTGTAAATTTTACGATCATAAATAAGTAAATCATAAAAATAATGACGTGAAAAACAAGCACCCTGTTATTGTTATTAACCCTGTCCTACTATTAAATTGCCAGGGTTCTATCTCCCTCGGAAGGCGAGGACCTCATTAAACCGCATCCTGTAAAGTCACAGCCGTTGTGCGTATATGATGCATAAATGGGACCTAAAGGATTCCGAAATTTATGAATGTGGACATATTCAAACAACAGAACACATCGTAGAAGAATGTCCCCTTCATCAATTTCCCCGTGACTCCCGATGCCGTCGACTGACTGAATAACCTCAGTATCCCACTATGACCTCCGTAAACTTTCCTCCACTATACGAAGAAGAAGATCAGATATTTCAGTTTCAGCGTCGATAAATTGGCGTTTATTGAAAGAACGTTAAACAGTTTCATGCAATACGGCATGTTTAAATATAAGTACAATATGATACATAATTACATTATTGTATGGTTTATATTACCTACCTCACTAGGTGAAACCCGTTCTGAAGTAGATATTGTTGTTTAACGACCGATTAACAAACACAATAACTGACTTGCAGATGAAATTCAACACTTTAACTGTAATTAATGATATGAGATTCAAAATTACAGTGCGTTGGCATCATAATCTTGATAAGTCTGGGCCCTTGGGACTTGGTGGAGGAGTCAATGTGATCCATATGCTAAAAAGTTTGGATACTCCTGGTTCAAAGCATCGGATTCCTACCCAGTATCAATCCCCTGCAAGCTCCTCAATCCTCCCCGGCATCCACCCCCCCCCCCTTGACTAACGTGTTCTTTCTATCTAAATCCAAGAGAAGTATAACATAAGTTTAGCCCTCCTGCTCAGTGAAATCTTGAAAATATCTGCGTTACGCTTTACAATCTAAAACTGAATTAGTTACCATTAAACAAATCACATGTCATAGTTGTTTGAGGTTATTAATTCTCTACCAAGTCACATGTCGACAATCAGGTGACGGGGCAAAAGAGAGACTTCACGTTGTAGAACATACATTTTCTGACATATGAATTATTTATCATTACCCCTTCCGCCATTTCACATTGTCTACGATAATCTAAAGCTTCCGCCAGCAAGTTTGCTAATGGCGGTTTATGCACGGTTCGAAACCCAGTCTTGCATCTCTTATTCAATTATTCGTTTGTTAAAATGTGCCATCATAAGCGTCTGGTGAATTCAATTATAAATACGAAGTTACCCAGCTCGGCGTGACCGAACTGCTGCCTACTCCTGATTTCCCGGCATCGCTGGGAAAATACTTACACAATGTTATTTGGAAATATTGAAATATTATAGTTATAATTACTTAATTGCAATCAATTTTATTTTATTTGGAAACTAATTTAAATGGACGTAGCTTCAATAATCGGATCTTAATATAAATTATTTACTAACCCGCATCTTACTGAATTAGATACTGGGAAAATACTTGCGCATAGAAAAGACGAATAAAATTGCTGTTATTGTTGAGTTATAATTTCTTAATTGCATTCAATTTATTTTATTTTGGAAACTACAATTATGTTGTACCTTGCTTTGATTTGGGTGGAGGATCGATTCCCAGCGCAAGGCTAATATAAATAATTGACAAGTATTTTCTCAATTTAAGTCTTTATATATTCAATATTAAACTTTATGAACTTTTCAAATACGATTTGTAACATTTATAACTTCGACGGTCTCCGCTTAAACTACTTTGAAGTAACAATTCTAATAACTTTCATATTTTTATTTTATTATTATTACCCACCTGAAATGCTGTGAATTTTAATATATCTATTGTGTTTTCGAAAAGGCAGTAAAAATGCGATTTGGTGTTAAGCATGCCAATCGAATTTAAATTCTTTTTCTACGTGGAAATTTATGCTCAGAGATATTAGCTTTTGACATAAAGAAATGTTATCTCTGTTTACTAAAAAAACTTTTATTTTAAAATATTGCGATGGCAAATAGACAATTATGTGAGTTGTAAAACGTAATACTTAAGTGTTTAAAAAAACTGATCTTAATTACATGTCTGAGATCTGACAAAAAATTCAGGATGCAAAATCGGCTCCCCTGTAAAGATGATCAATAATGACTCGTCTCCCTTTTCCAAAACAACATATATGTACTTTTACATGAAGTACATTAACATTGCAAGTAACTTTTTTTATGTGTGCTTAAAAAACGTCATAAATAAATTTTTAGGAGATATTCGATTTTACGTAGGGACCGTCACCTATTCATTACAAATCATTTTTCGACATTATGTTATAATAATACCAGTTAATTTATAGAGCTTAGTTTTCTGATAGTTCATTTCAAGCGCGCTCACCTAGTACCTACATATTATGATGCATTTCTGAAGAAATCAAAAGAACTGTAGCACCAGGAGCGCTATTCTGGTTATTTTTAAGGAAGATTCCTTAGTCTTAAAGACTTCTTGATTAACTGCGGAATTCCGGTGAGACATAGTAAAAATATCCGATAGATTAGTAGATTGTTAAGAGATTATTTGAGATTATTAAGAGATTATTTGAAAGCACAAAATGATGAAAATATCTTCAAGTGACAAATTTTTTTTAATCAAAACTTTTAAAAACAATTACATTATATTATAATGCATTTTATTACATTTTGATTTTATTTTTAAATAACATGAATCAGCCTCTTAACGAAGAATTACGTTTTGTAAAAGGGTACCTACCTCACTTATGATAAGTAAAGACCTGTTTATTCTGTCACTACTTCTAAAAGTGACGTTTGCCGCCTGAATTTATATTTCCATATATAATTGTAAAGCTTAATAGCTAATAATGTTAAAAGTTGATAATAACCTAGTTGGAAACTTCAACATTAAGTTTTTCTCTTGTTATAACTATGCGAATTTTGATATTTTTAATGAATTTCATTTGCTGATTGACAGCTGACAGCTGTCTTCCGAGAGAACCGGAACCGCAGTTAAACGTTAAGTTAAGATGTCTTTAAGCCCAAGGAAAAAGATAAGGAATTTTCCTCAAAAAGAACGGGAATAGCCCTTATGGTTTTCGGTATTACGGTAAAAAATTTTGGTCTGTTTTGCGCTAGAACCTACGCAGAAGACCAAAAATAAACATCACGGCATAAAAAAACATCATAAATTTCTTCACTCCTTTTTGTATAGATACCCACATACCTATCTATTCTAATACCTCGTTGTCGTCACATTCTAAGAAGTGTTTTAAATGTATGTGAAAAATTCCCCATCGTGAAAGACAGTTTTACAAATAAACGCATTTTTTAAAGATAGTAATATTTTTCTGGGTCTCAATGAACCTGACAATATTTGAATACTCCAATCATTTTAAAAGCGGATATTGTTGCTTGTAAAATGATGGACAAAGACGCTAATAGAAGATTGTGGTGGCGATACCAGTTATAAACTAACCAGTTATATTTCACAAAATGTTTGCAATGCGTTAGATACGTAGAGATCAAATAATGGATAACAGATCAATTGTAAGTTTCGGGTGGTTTCGTCATTGATTAAATAAAATAAATGAGTTTTTCATGCATGTCAAAATGTGATATCATATTTGATAAAACTATTTTTTTTTAATATGAATACCCCACAAGAGTCCCAATTGCTCCCAGCCGTTTGGAGCCAGTGAGACTATGAGGCATCCCCATTTGGGGAATGTTGTCAGGCTGAAGGTATTAGGGAGGAGAAGGAAAAGGTGAAGAGGACGGTAAGGAAATACCTGGCTATTCAGATCTGGTCATCAAACACGGCCAATTCAAGCAACGTTTCAATTCTGAGTGGTGGTCTTTCACCAGGGCAACACTGAGAGTATCTTCCACTCTGGAACGTTCGCAAATATACTACATATTATTTTTAAATGAATTAATTATGAAAAAGCACAAATTAATTAAATAAAATTTACTTGCGCACCCCGGGATTTGAACCCGCGACCTTCGGATTCGTAGTCGAGAGCCTTACCCCTCTTAATTAACCGAATTACTGTGAACATTTACCACAGAATCATGAAATATTTCTGGATTTAATCACCACCCTAAAAGGAAATCAAAATTAAGGACTTTCCCATTCTCGAGGCGAATATTCAAGAGGATGTAACAGTTTCAACAGTTTTGCATATTTTTAATCAGTGGCGTACATTGCTCTATGACAATATGTAGGCTGTGTATAGTATTTCAATATGAGGTATATTAAATATTTGAAAATGACGATTTTATTATCATCTTTCATAGATTTTCGTGGTCAACTAAATAAATAAGGGTATGGAAAAAAATGTATTTTATTTATATATTTATTTAAAAAGAAAGACAAGTATTCACTGGTTACGAATAACCTGACAATATTTGATCTCCTACTACCATCACAGGAAGCGGAAGATATTGCTTGTATCGTAATGGAGGACTTAGCCAGCCAAGGAATTGAACTCACGACGCCTGGGTGAGACCCTAACACGATGCCAACTCAGACACTGACCCGTCAAATTTATTAAGATATTCGTGTCGTTTTTAAAATACATTTAAATGTCTTTTTATAGTACGTTTTATTAGGGTAGGCACAGCTTTGAAGTCTTTACGTAATGAACTATACGCCACTGTCATTTATATTTGTACTTACCGGAGCAATGGGTAATAAGAAAACATGTTTTTTGCTCATATTATGATTAAAACCTCAACAATTTCCGTTGTGTCCACAAACTATAATTTACGGAGCCGACCCTTAATGATTTAATCACGTGTACACTTACACATAATATTGTACCTAAGTAATAATGGAGGGCAATTATTGTTGACATGGAACACGAGACTGTTGATCATGTCGAAAGATAAATTGACTGCTCCAATGAAGACAGCACTAACTCGAAGATTCTACCACACACATTCAATAAAAATACAGGCACAAGTTTACTGCATAAAAATGGAATAGGCATTAGACTAGATAACTTGGAAGCATTAGAAATATAGGAAAGCCAAAAACACTAATAGTAGACTCATTAATAATAAAATAAAAATTAAATAAAAGCCCAATCCTTAAAATATTCCCACCAAACAAAGTATACGCCATTCCCGGTCCGGTACCTGCTCCCCTCCCACCCTTGAACCTTCACTCGCCTGTTTTTATCAATCTATAACACATGTGTTCATAGTTTTGTATTATACTGCCCTGAAGAAGCTACGGTAGTCGCGAAACCCGATCGGCAAAGGTATATACCAAATAAAAGATATGTAAACAAAGTTATTGTTTTATTTTTCAAAAAAATAAGTTTTCGGCTTGTTTCCATTCTGGGTGAGTCATAAATACTTCCATAATGATCAAAATACTGAAAAAAATAGAAAATACGTTATAAAAACACTCGCTTAAGAATATTAACAAGATTTTAAACACTGCAATAGTTCTCCCGCAAAATTTCCTAAAGTAAGTTACTACCTTCTTCCATGGAGCAGTCGAAATAAACAGGTAGGTACCATCGATACCTGTTCATTTGTGCATCAGAATCCGTTAATTTAAGAATTACAACGGTCGGTATGTGCTGACCTTATTTCTGAATAGTAATACTGAAATTATTTTATTGAGATCATAGATTGAACAATCCATATTTAGGAATGTTTGTGAGATTGTCCATGCGTGATTTAAGTTTTTTGTCGATTCAAATAACACGGATCTGGTTTAAGAAAACACAGTATTTAATTTTTATATTTTATATAAAAAAGAATTGAAATATATCACAATGTTTAAAAACAATTGTTGTATACATGTTTAACTGATTAAAATTTAATAATCGACGGGCATTATTGAAGTTGCTACGGTCAATAAATTCAAAATGGTGTTAATCGTCGATTTATGACGGAGTTTTAGACAAATAGGCCTTGTATGTAAACTTTTCTTCTATATGTAACATCTTTCATACAAATAAAGAATAATAAAAATGTGGTAATAACGTTGTATAAAATTGCAATTGCAAGTATAAATAAAGAACGCAATAAAAATATTTCAAAAAGGTACTGAATAGTAGCCTCCGATCAATGCATACTGGTGGAATCGTGAGGAGACCTTCTACACTAGCCTAAAATGCTGTATCAATTCCTTACAAATTAGGTACATAAACACTGACTATTTGTGGGTAATTAGAAAAATCATGCATTATTTGTAGACACAAAAAAATGTATGTACATATTTTATGAATATTTTCTTAGCCACTTCCCTACGATTCCACCTACCGTCTCCCGCTGCGCGCGCTGTAATAATTTAGCATAAGAAATCGATCAGTGTTGTCAGACGTATGAAAAAACCGTATAAAATAATGACAGTAATCGTCGCTTATTTTATGATGTGAGCCATATCCTTGCCAACATGTCCGCCAAACCCCATACTTATTAGTGCAGTACCTACATAGACACCCACCTTCCTACTGAAATGTGATTAAATATCGTACGTAGAGAATAGCAACATACTCAGACAGTAAAAATAATTTTATTAGAAAAGATTTTTTTTTAAATTTGGATCCAAAATAAAGTAATAAAATAAAATTGTACTCTGCGCTGTAATTGCTAGATAATTATTTTCATTGCTGTTTTACTTACAAAACGCTGCATAAGTTAGTAACATTAAAAAAAACGTTAGTGGGTAGTAACATATAAACATATGTATATGCTTATTATTTAATTTTAAATTACAGAAAGACAGATAATTACATTTTCTGTTATTTAACTAGAATGGTAACCTAAATGAATACATTAAAAAGATAATGCGATTTAATTATTTTGTTCATATAATTTTAGAACGAATATTTTTTTAATGTGTCTAGATTCTTTTCTTTTTTAATGTCATTTGGAAGGCAATTATATAATTTTTTTCCTTGTTGCTAACGGTTTTCTTGCCATATCGTGAATGTACGGTGTTTAAATGTATGTGTGCAAGTTGTATTATTTTTATTTTTATTTCTGAAAAAACACACTGTACAGTGTACATATAATCCATGTTTAAACATTTTTTGTTTGTTTTTAAAGTCTATTTAAAATACATTAATTTGTCGTGTGTTACATTGTATAAGCGTATCATAATAGTTTCTTATATTCCCAGTCCTCCTCACCAGGGATTCCTTTTCTGAAGCGGACTGCGGGATGTTGTGTTGGTGTTGTTGTTGATATTTTTTTTATAATTTCATAATTTTAATGTTTTTTTGGAACTTTTGTATATCCGTGAAATTTTAAATATAATTTGGAATGGCATTTGCCTTCTGCGCAATGTTGTACACCTGCGAACTCTGGGCAAACTACAAAAAGAGTAGTATGGAAAGACGTCGTGTACAGTATAATAACGCCTTTCGCATAATGTTTGGCCTCCCCAGATACTGCAGCGCTTCCAGTATGTTCACGGAGGGGTGAGTTTCCGGTTTTGCAGCCCTTATAAGATCCAGGGTGGCTGGAATGAGGGAAAGAATAAACAGCTCCAGGAATATCCTCATCATGGAAGCCCGACTCAGTCCAGCCTCCAGCATCGACGCATACTGGACAAATATATTGGCCCCTCACAATATAAATGCCGCAGCACCTTAAAGGATATATTTTCATATACTTTTTTAGTTAAATTCTTATTTTTTTATTTTTTTCATTTTAATTTGGGTTTTATTTGTGATGTATCACCTTATACTGTCTTATAATTTATTTATTTTTAACTCTTGTACATATTTTGTATATATATATTTTTATAACTATTGCATGTATATTTTATATGGAATGTGTGGGACTGCACTAACCTCCCCACATACCGGAATAAACATTTATTATTATTATTAAACAATTGTTATCTTGGAGTTTATAGTTTTTCTGGCCAAGTATTTAATCTTGGAATGTAAGTAGATTTGAGGTTTTGTCCTTATTGTGTAAGTGAGATACTCAAATTTTCCTTTAAAATTGAGTAGAATTTTTTAATACTGTTTTACAATACCGAAAATATGAAGTTTTAGGATTATTTTTATTTGGTATATTTATTTTTGTATTTTCATTGATAGAAAGGAAAACTATAAATCGGCATTTAATATTTTATAGCTCCATTTAGTAATAAACATCACTTCAAGGGCGTTAAACCAATCCAGTTAATACTGGTATTTGCCAAAGACAATTTTGATATACCGACTGATCTTAATTGCAACAAAAGTTACCATTCTTTTTGATTTTGTGTTGATTTCACCGAAACAAACACTTTTCTAAAAAAATTTCAACACCGTTGGCACAAACAATCGCAACCCAAAAGGGGATGGTTTTCTTTATTCATACATGTTATATGCACGTAAATATGTTATAAGTAGTACTTAGTCTACGAACCGTCAGTTTTTCCTCTTTCAAAATTTATCTGCAAACTATTAAAAGAATAGGCCATTGAAGCAAACAAAAATGTGCGTTTGCTAATCTAGTAACCCTGTAACTCTCACCAGGGAGAGTGGAGACATTTTCATCGTCATATGTAGAATATTTTTTACTAATATAATCTGAAAACTCATGAAAATTCGATCCAACGATATAAACCCGAGGAGGTTATATCAAATATGGCTGAACGAACATTTTACATGGCGATATTTTTATGCAATTTCCGGGGGATAAATTAAATCAAAAGCATTGGCCAAAATATTTCACATCTCTGTAAAAGCTTTGAAACGGTGTAAGTAATAACATAAAATCTGTAAAGGGAACAGGAACAACACAGGGGCTGTGTACTGGGTAGAGTGTGTGTTGTATTCATGGCTCAGGTGGTTGCTGCACTGAAATTGATAATTTTGCGTGGATAATTGCGAGTAGTTTATGACCTCCGAAGAGAGATCACAGAGAATACTGCGAGGGGTGGGGGAAAAGGTTTATGGAGGTTCCCTCCACCTGAGGGGGAGTATCGTAACTCATTGAATATTAAAAGGATTCACGAGTTTAATATTCTGTTATTTATAAGTAAACTCTTTTTTTTTATATTAGTATGTTCGCAGTTTGAGTCGTTTAGCTCAAATTGTTCATATTATTAAATCAATTTATACCTACCTACAATAGGCAGTGCGGCTGAAAAACACAGCATGTTTGCAAATTGCAAAGTTGTAAATATTAAATTTCATTATAGAAACGGAGATATTGCGTTTTTACTTACCAACAACTGTGAAATTGCAATACCATCAAAAACAGTATCAACTTTTTTTTAATACTAAAAACGAGTAATATTAAATTATTCCTCATGTACCTAAAAAACATGCAATTACATACTTAACCCCTACCACTCCTTTTTCGGGTGCCAGCCGACATCACTATTTGTACGCTACAACTCAGTTGTCGGCTGGCTGCCGACAAGATAAGACGTGCGCTTGCGGTGTATTTTCGCGTGCAAAACTTGACACGTGTCGTTTTTTATTGTGATTATTTGATAAAAAAACATTTAAATTCACGTTTTAATAAGATTTTGACTGTTATCCGTTTGTGTTTTACTATAAAATAACTTTTTTGTAATTGTCTATCAAGAAATTAATATTTTGACATTATTTAAATTAGAGATGGCTGACAACAAATATTAAAAAATAATGGAGTTGTAAGGGTTAATAACTTCCCATATTCAACTACATTTTTGCTAATTTTGGTAACTGCTGTGTTTTTACTTACAACGGCAGTATAGAATTTAGGTACATTAAAATTGGGTAATAAAGTAATGCTTGTGTGCTTTTGTGTACCTAGCTATATTTAATACATTTTTTATCTGATGTTTTTTTTAAAGAATGACAAATGTTCCCAGTTTGCGAATAACCTCTCAATGCTTGCATTACAACCACTACCTACTATCATTATAAGCGGATAATGTTACCCGTTTAAAGATAGAGGATTTAGCTAAAAGGTGATTGAACCAGCGACACCTGGATGGGAGCCTTGGACCACATGACCTCTAACCGGTCTATAATATATTATGTATATGTAATAAATACTGTTAACTGATTACTGACATTACTTTGATACTGAAACAATAAAATACTTTCACTTCTTTGATTAAGCTCCTGTTATAAAGTTACTCCGGTTTTATCTGTGTTTTTCTTATTTTTCTTTGAAATTTCCTCGTCTTTGTTTGTATAACAAGTTATAAAATGAATAAAATATCGTTGTACTTAAATAGTTTTTCTAACTGTCATTTAGGCCACTTAAGGCGATCCACCGGCTAAAATTCCAACGAAATCACGCGCTCCTTATGCAGGTGGCGACAAGGTTGAGATTCCCGCTTAACATCGGCCGCATGTTTAGATTTACGCAAAAAACCATCACCAAAAAGGGGTGTTTTATTCTATTCTGTAAAGCTCAGACATAATTATTAAAATGTTTTATGGTCATATTCTAAAAAACTTAATTTACCACAATGAACAATACGACAATATCGGAAAGGGGGTTCGTAATTAGGAGAGTTTGCGCTTTGAACATTTTTTTTAATATCTGATACTTTATTTTTTTCTAGGCTTATAAAAAGACACACCAAAAAAATGTCCCGTTAAACAAAAGGCCAAGGTGTGTTCTACTTGCAGTATTTAATTAAATCATCTATGACATTTCAAGACCATCAAATTCTCAAACCGAAAACAAATGATTTTGCAGTACTTCCCATTGCATCGCCTTAAGCTATATTTGACCATCAGTATTATTGTCATTCCAATAAAATCGATTACCGATTTTTATTTAAAATAAACGTTAATCTGCATGTTTTAAACGCTGATATTACATGCCTTATTCCGAATACAATATTATTCTTGAATACAGTTATGTAAGTGTTTTTTAATTAGTTGTTTTAGATAAGGTGAAAAGGGAACATAGAAAATAGCAATTAAATTTCAGTTTTCGTAGCAACAGAAACTTTTGTTAAATAATATGAATCATTAATCATTCTTGCGACAGCCCTGTATTCTGTAAAATTTCCCCGGCAAAAATGTGTTGTCATAAATACTTCCATCAGGTCAATTTACATTTTGATACAAAATAATTAGATACCATTACGGCTAAACTACGGGGAGAGGAGATGAGAAAGAGGAGGACGGATACAAGATTTATTACGCGATAAAATCAAGCGTTGGAGAGAGACAAACAATAGGTTGCGAGCTTTACTCGAGGTAATAAATCTTCCATACAAATATGACGGTTAACCCTTTACGAGCGGTGACCAATCAGGGGCAGGGAAACATGTCAGGATCTGATGTGAGTACGAATACTAAGCAGCTTGATCCAAAAAAATCCACCCGAAAGAGTCGAAAGATACACTGTTTTTGAAACTGAAAACCCGCATATCCACGTGAAAATTTTTCAAAAAAGTATTTTAAATGCATATAAATGCTTCCAAGAAGTTGTGGATTATCACAATTATCTTTAAGGCTAAACGAAACGTATTGCATACTGACAGTTGGCGCTAATTTAAATATTTTATAAAAACACTCTTAGAACTTGATGCTTTTAAATATTGAAATGAATTGTTTGTTCGCGGGTGTACACACGGAATACGCAATGGAATAACGTGTTACTGTAGATTTAAAGCTCAAGTCCTTCAAGAAACTTATAAAAATACAATATATTTTGGAAAACTAACAAATACAGTATTTTAAATTTTTTTTGAAGGACTTGAGCTTTAAACTTACGATAACAATTTACTTTAGTTCATTTTCCGTATGTATTGATGTCAACAGACAATTCATCTCAACATTGAAAAGCATTAAGTGCTAAGTGTTTTTTTTATATTTTAATTAGCGCCATCTGTGAGTGCGTATCACATTTCATTTAGCCTTAAAGCTAACTTAAGACAATTCTATTTAATCTAATATTGATGATGATCAGAAGGGTACCCTTTAATAAAGTTAAGTGTTTTTTTTAAGATATTATAAAAAATTGTTTGAACGTATTGTAGGTTTTTATTTTCCAACAAAGGGGGGCTGCAATGACATAGGGGTGAGATATTTTACTCCTAGTCGACGACTTTTTTCTTTCCTAAAAAAGTATTTTTTCTTTAAGTTTTCTATGGAAATTTTCATATATCTACTACGGATCGGTTTTCTATAATGAAAATTATTTATCGCGGAAGCATATTTGGCTTTATTGTTTTCAAAATTTAATAATTTGTTATTTACCAGTATTTATATATTTTTATTGTACCTAAAAATTCAGGGTACTAGTCTTGGCCAACAAGTCCTTACCTCATTATAATTGATTACTATCAATCAAAAACAATGTTGTTTTAATACCCATAATCACCTCCACAACCCCCTCACATTAACCCTCCACACATCATCCCCAAAGATGATAGGGCCTCCTGTGTGGATTTACTGCAAAAAAAAATTGTGAGACATGCAACATTATTTTGTAATAATAATAATAAATGGATGATTTGTATTACGCCGTTTTTTTGTGAAAAATGCTGTTATTTTCAAGTTGCACATATTAGCAATTTAAAATAGTGGTTAAGTAAGGTAAGACTGGTATTTTAAAAAATGATTAAATTTTTTTAGGCTCAAAATTTATTAATTAATATGGATGCTTATGAATAGGTATGTATAAAGATGGTAATTCCGTACTTAAAGATAAAATCAAATGGAACGGATTTTTTTCCATAACTTGATTACACTAAATCAAACAACAACATTTACATTAAATATAAATATTTAATTTGCATGTTTGTCTTGTTTGCAATATCTTTAAGGTATTTTTATTATTCTTAAACATAATTGTATAACCATTTCACAATAACACTATATCACAAATACGTGAACACCTCAGTACTCAGTACAGGTTATCCTAGTGAGGCGTTCACGATACTCTGTGATATATATTAATAATTTACAGTGCATACACATCATTCTATATAATAATTGCTTATTTTATAGAAATTATTTGCAAATAAATAAATAAAATGTTTATAGCGAATGCATATTAGAAATTAAAACTTGGAAATCGATAGAAAAATGTATTTATGTTAAAGTAGCACTGTTATATTTAAGTTTTTTTTTTTGGATTTATAACTTAGATCTTCGATTGAATCTCAGATCTCACAAAAAAAACGTTTGATCCCTAGTTTGACGGTTAATCTGGGTTGATTTGCCGTCCTCTGTGTTTCCTCTCTCCTACGACATGGGTATCTTCAAAGTCCAGGTTCACTTCTTCCTTTCCACAAAATGACTCTCCACACAGCATCCCCAGAGATGACCTACCCGTGTAAATAAAGTAAAATAATAATAATATTACCAGAGTGGTCGATACTTTCAGTGTTGCCCGGTGAAAGACCGCCATTCAGAGTCGAAACTTTGCTTGAAATGGCTTTAGTCTTGTTTGGTGACCAGACATGAATAGCCAGATTCTTCCCCACCTTTATTTTACCAATTTCCTTCCCCTGCCCACTATTTTCAGAGTCACAATATACCCTAATTGGGGGTACCATAGTCTTCCTGGGTCCAGACGGTTGGGAGCAGATGGGACTCTTGTGCGGTACTAACATTAAAAAAATCAAATCTTGCAACTTTAATCAAATTTGGTGAGGATTCCGGACGTTTCAGGAGTATGCGGTCCATTTCCAAGTTATTGTCGTTCAGTTACCAGTTACGGTGTAACTGATCGAGTGGGGCAGGTAGAGCCCCATCAGCACCGCGTCTCCCTCCGCGCCCGTTTGCGGTAATATCATCTCTGAAGCATGGATTATTTACGAGCTGTCTTCTATGTCCGTGGCGAATCGAAATGACTCGGGCGAGCTGCTAAATTGCATATGTGCTCAGCGTTGATACCTATACACTGGGCAGTGCTCCGCCAGGACGATATCACGCGGAGCGGGCTCCATACTCCATGTTTCACATACGCCAGTGTTACTTGACATTTTTGAAACATCGCGGTTACACCTGCAAGTTGTTTTGACAAAAAAAAATTGCTTACCAAACGCCAACATTGTATGATTCCCGTATGAGAGTTTCACCAGCCTGGAGTCATTAGTCAGTAGAAAAGAGGCATCACCAGTGGCGTGCAGTCTATAAAGACTAAAAAAACTGTGCCTACCTTGAGGAAACCTCAAGGCCGTCAAACCTTCTTTGACGGCCTCCATTGTCGAGGGGTAAGGCTCTCGACTACGAATCCGAAGGTCGCGGGTTCAAATCCCGGCGTGCGCAAGTAATTTTTATTTAATTAATTTGTGTTTTTTCACAATTAATTCATTTAAAAATAATATAGATTATATTTGCGCACGTTCCAGAGTGGAAGATACTCTCAGTATCGCCCTGGTGAAAGACCACCATTCAGAATTGAAACGTTGCTTGAAATGGCTTTTAGCTGTGTTTGGTGACCAGATCTGAATAGCCAGGTATTCCCAACCTTCCTCTTCCCCTTCTCCTTCCCCTCCCCAATACCTTCAGCCTCACAACATTCCCCAATTGGGAATGCCATAGTCTCACTGGCTTCAGACAGTTGGGACTCTTGTGAGGTATTCATATAAAAAAAAATAAAAAAAAAACCGAACCTAGGAAATGAAACAATAATATATAGTTTTTAAATGTGGTAATTTTCTGATCAATATGTATTTTGCATTTGCTTAATGAAATATTCGTTTAGAAGATAGGTACATAATATTATCGCTTTATTGAAGGTTTTATCCATTATTTTTTGTTTCCAACACTACCGTTAGGTTAAAGTCTAACATAACAATTTTTACGTTCATTCATTCAGTTGGCCACGACAATCAGCGGAAGATTATAATAAAATGACCATTTTCAAATATTTAATTCACAAATCATACCGAAACTTATAAAACTACACACATCCTACCTTTGGTTATAGAACAATGCACGCCACTGAGCATGCCACACTTTTAGGAATTGATGTGAGGCTGAAATAAGGAAGGTAGGGGAAGAGGCATGTTTGGAATTACCTGACTATTCAGAACTTGCCATAAAACAAAGGATAATCATTGGAATTTTGGTCTCTCACCTGGACGATATTGAGAGGATTTCTCAATCCAGAAAAAACTCAAATACTGAGACGGGTGACGAACCTGTGAATTCTAAGATCTTTACAAAGAGCTTTTCGATATGCCACGGATATCGTCAATAAAATAACTTTCTTTAAATTTATCACAGCTTTTGCAGTTTTCAGGTCTAGGTAATATTACGTGATATAACTCTTGTAATATCATTGATATAATTCTGTATCTTTTTGTCCATATTGTTAGTACCTAAGTTCTTGTTCAAAACACACCAGTATCTGGTTTGGACAAATATTCAGTGTTCCTCGGGAGCTGTGGAAAGATTTCAAGGCTTATATGTTTCATCCCTCCTACAACATGGGTGTGTTCAAGCAAAATTCAAGTTTAGACTAAGACCCGTTATTCTGGAAATAATTTTCTATACATAATTCTTTTTCGTAATGTCGCGATACACTTGCAATAAATTCGCCAGAGCACTTGTGTTTCGAGGAACCCCAGTTAAGATCCACTGGACCATTCCAGTGGTTCTTAACCGGGGTTCCATTCCAATGGTTCTTAACCCATGCATACGTTATTACTTCGCGGTGCTAGTGAACGGAGGCGAACCTTTGAAAACCATTAAATCTTCAACCATTTAAGATCACTTTTCCATGCAATAAGCAAATGTCATAGCTAAAATTTTTGGTACTTAACTTCTCCTTTTAGTATATTTCATGTTTTGCATAGTGATACCTTCACTACCCAGCTCCGTCCGGGTTGTGAATTCTTGAATATTATATCAAATTCATATACCCTTATATTTCACTGAAAAACACTGCAAGGATGATTAAAATCTACTGAAACAAAGAGTCAACTATTTTTTTCGCATAAAAATAAATAAATCCAGCAAAACTTTAAAAATTGTAAACACTTTTTTTTTTAATTTTTATCAATATCAATACGAAGTTTGAATTTTTATTTCTTCATTTAGTTAATAACGATTTACAAAGCTAATAAGACAATTTTTAATATTTTTCTTAGTCCTCCTCACTAGGGGTTCCTGTTCTGAGGCAGACTAGGTTTTATTTAAAAATTGATTTTTCTCCTACGGAGTTCTTTTCAAAATTCTGGATAATTTCTGTTCTTTAATTTTTTGAGCCACGTTTTGCTTTTATTTTTGAAAACTTTTCTGTTTTTTTTTATGGATTTATTAAGTAGCTACTTAATTTTGTAAAAATATTAAAATAAACTATTAGTCGCAACTGAAGCTAAAACTGCTAAATTATGCTTATTTTTGTAAGTACCTACCGACTTCTCCGATCCACATTTTAAAAATAATGAATAAATTTATCTAACTACCTGACTGACCTGATTTTATTTATTGTATAATTAATATTACATGCTTTAAAATGGTTTGTAAATACATATATTAATGGAACCTAGGACCTTTTTGTCAATTGCTAAAATTATATAATATGTTAAAATGAAATATGTAAAATAACTTTATAAGCTTTTTAAAAATTTATTAATAACTACTGTTATTCAATTAAAAAAAAACGGTTTGCATCACAGCAATTTCACCTTCCGAAGGCATTATCACACTGTGTAGAAGCCACTTACAGACGATCTATTTGTGTTATTTCTATGTAGGTACTTATAATTTAAAATAAGAATTTTTTAAAAATTTATCACCGAACTCTAATAAGTTACTCGTAATAATAATGAATAACTTTTTTTATGAACAAACCCTTTTTTTAATTGTGTAATAGCACTTATTAATAAATTTTAAAAACTAAACTTTTCTACAAATTAAACTTGAACACAATAAGTAAAATAACTTGTTAAAAAATAAATGTTTTTATTATTCTCATTTATCTATGTACTAAGATTGCTAACATATGTTAATCATGCGGGACGTAGGTAGAAGATATTACGCGAATGAATATTATCGTTAACCTACATGTTTCGCAGTTTACTTTGCATTCAATTTTATTTATAAAATGTCAACAGGTTTAAAATTCTTATCTTATCAAATATAAAAATAAAATCAATCATAAATGTTATTACATACATCATTAATAAAAACATTCTGACCTGCAACCCACGATGCGTCGATTTCTTTTCTAATGATGGTCATTACGGTCATGACGGTAGAAACCTGGTTTCATCAAATAATGACCTTTCAGTAATGTTTGGACGATACGCCTTGGTAGGTAATATTGAATTTTAAAGTGAATTTCAGTCATTTTGTGGATTTCTGTGGAAAATAAGAGTTTTTAGTGGTGTTGCGACATAATATGACTAAACGTGCAGTTATTTTATAAATATTTTGAAGGTGGAAGAATTATTGAAGCCGGAATATCGGTAAGTCAATAATATTATTATGAAAAGAAAATATTGTTTAATTTTTTACCTATATAATTTATTGTCGGGACACAATATTGTATATATTTGTAGAGTTCAAGCTTTAATGTAATAATTTTTACTTTTATAAGTGTCTACTGTAGCACCTAAGTAATCAATTTAACATTCTATAAACGATTTGTTTTTAAGAGGAATTTGATGTAGACTAATCACTTGAAGTTGGCTACTCACAGGTGTCAAATGTCAAATCATTAATTATTATTTTATCGAAGAATCACTTTGTCACTTGAAATTATAATTTTAATGAGAAAATTCTTTGTTTTAAGCAACTTTATTATAAACATATAAATGTTTACGGTTTATATAAATATAATAAACTGCCTTAAAACAAAGATTTTTTGTGTACAGTTCCAGGGAACATTTCCCCATCTTCCTGTGTCAACTGTGGTTAGAGGTACATAAATGTGGAGATAAACTTCTCTACCCAGTGAGCGGGCGGCCTGTTGCTAATGTAGGGCTTTAAATTAAAATTGATTATTACAATTAGTAATCATTATTTAGTTATTCGTTTTACTTTAAAATATTTCATTTAAATTTCAAGGGTTATTTGGTTCACAGTTTCAGTGTAAATAAACAGGAAGACAACATAATTATTATAAATATCCAAACGATACAAATTAAAAATATGGTTCTAATTTTTTTTTGTTTTTTGTCACCGGTCATGATTGAAAAACAGTAAAAAATGTCATCATGGTGTAATGACCACTTTACACAACCACCTTTTTCGTAAATATTCCATACATATTGTATTTTAACATCGAAACAACATGAAAAATAGTCTGTTCTCTATTTTGACACCGATTTTTGTCCAGTTTAATGGCAGGCAATATTTGACACCTGTTAATGTTTTGCATTATATGAATTTTTTACATGTTTATTATGAAAGATATTTAAAAAAATGTTAACAAGACTATAATTAGACTAGACTGTATTTTATACTGATTGTGCACATGATTATTGTTCGGTATTGTAAATTTTTGCGTTTTATTTTACTTTCGTATGATCTATGATTACGTTAACGGTGTTGCCATTTTTTACGATTAAGTACCGGGAAAAAATATTATTTCTTCAACTGTATCTGCATATCTGTGTATGAAATTGTAGTTTTAAAAATAATGATCGTGCAAAACGAAGATTTTCCATACTGGCGCCGAATTGTTTTTCTTAGTGATCGGTATGGAAATATTTATCGTGTAAAGCCCCCACAAGGTTGGCAGCTCTTTTTTTTCATTACTACCACACCTAAAATTGTACAGCTTGTTAAAGAAAACTAGAAAACTATTGGCCAAAAGCGAACTATTTTTAAATCCATTGAATTGTTAACATCTATAAAATCTACACAGGCGACGTCACCGAATGTAAAGTCGTTGCCACAAGCTAAGAAGTAATCCGATAATATTTATGATTAGGTACCTACTCATAAAAAGTCATAAAAAAATAAAAACGTCACGAATAACCTAACAATTTTAAAAAATCTCTTACACTCATCGCAGTAAACGGAAAAAGTTGCTTGTGTCGTAATGGACGACTTAGCTAGCTAGGGAATTGAACTCACTATGTCTGGATTAGACCCAGATGCAATGACTCAGCCACTGCCCGGTCATGTTTTAAGAATCGTTCTGCATCCACTCGTACCTTGTGTTTGATGTCTGAGGTCTGGGAAGAGGGTGAGATTCAATTTGTTCCTTTAGTCACACTGCGTTTTAATGCTGCCTGTATCTTGAGAACGAGTTGTGGGTAGTCTATTGGTTTCTGCCATTGATTTAAAAAAAACTAAACACATCTTCGTGATAAATAAATAATTCCATGTCAAACTGCATGAAAAGTTTTTCGCAGAGCACGTAGAATCGCAACCATCGAACCAATATTTCTGTATCTAAAATCAACAAGAAACACTTTGTTTACACCACTGTTTAAAATATAAACATCAAGTTAAAGCGAAGTTTCCCTCATCAAGATACACAGTATACTAAGAAATATTGAAAAATATAGCTTCGGAAACATGTTGATATTTATATATTAAATAATTACACCACAAAATAATTTTACTTTTATTAAACAATTTTTTTAACGTTATAATTTTTTTGTAGTATTTGGCTATTTTGCAAATAAATTCACCTTAATTTAGAGAATGTGGCTGTAAGGGTTGCATTTAGAAAGTTATGCTCGTATTACGTGTTAAGTTGGCTATTTGTCAAGTTAAGTGTCATAACATATCATTCAGAAGAAAAGAGAAAATATAACAACGAACCACTCCCACGCAGATGCATACGTCTAAATAATAGTATTTAAATAACTAAATAAATTTAAATTGATGTTTACATCATTGTGTATAATCGATATAATATTCAACATCAAAACAAACTTTACTTTTAGAAAATGTTATCGTTAGCTACTTTTATAAAACTCTGTCAAAAATATATTTTTGTTATTCCACACAGGAGGCCCTGGGAGAAATAATTTACCTGAAGGCCTCTGTCATCTTTTGGGATGTTGTGTGGAGTTTTTTGGATGATAGGATGGGGTGAACCTGGATCTTAGAGATACCCATCATGTTGTAGGAGGGAGGAAACACAGAGGCCGGCAGATCATTCTACAGCCGAGCTGTTGAATACAAGAATGAGTCGTAGAAGCGACCCGTTTTCATGTGATAATCGTCACCTTCAAATGTTGGGTGAGCGTTTGGCGTATTTTCTGACTGCACCGGTGCCGAAGGGATCAATGAAGCTAGTTCCTCAGTATATCTTCCATTGAAATACTGGTAGAACAAGGACAGCATTCCCACCTTTGTTTATGTGTGTGCTCCAAAAGATTGTAATCAGTTTGTTAAGATGGGCGAATCTATCAAATGGACCGCCCGATTCTGCACAGACAAGGGTTTTTTTCATATATTTTGGGGCTCCTGACCAGAGGTGATGCCAAATTTTAACACATTTTGAGAAGGGTCCATCTAGTATAAGTATTTCAATGGTTTCGACTCAAGGAACCAAGGAATAAACATCTTTCGATAAAGTCCTCATTACACAATTGAAAGCGTTGAAGCATAAAATTGACGTTAAGTGGAAACAGATTTTTCAACGTTCGAAATGGATATTTTCTCTAATAAATGCTATTTCACGTTTATCAATCCCTATTTATTTCCAATAAACGATTTGGTTAACCTAACACCTTCGGCACCCACTGGAACTAAAAGGGTTTAACTAAATCTCATATATTTAAGTACTTACTCAGGTGTAGGAGGTTAGTTTAATTATCTACTTAGAGAAGGTGATTCGAAACAAGTTCCTTTCCCATATCGGATAAGTTGCTATAATTTTTTTGTAGGCGCTTTTAAAAGTTCTTTAAAACCTGAAAAATATTTAAAGGAGGGATTTGAAATAGACGATAAAATAATGATACCGTAAGAACTTTTATGCCTGGTTTATTGAGTCGTCCTGGTGCCATTTCCCAAAGTGAAAGAGCTTTTTTTTGTTTTACATTAAGTTCACACAGGAGGCCTCGAGGAAAATAACTTTTCCAGGTTCTATGTTATCTTTGGGAATGTTGTGTTGAGTCTTTTTAAGGAAAAGAAGGAGAGGAAATACTGGAAAGGAAAAGGATATGAGGGATGGGTGACAATCTGGGGTTCAGTGTGTCCAGGAGTGACGGACGTATTCATCCATACCTCCCAATGCGGTACGACGAGAAAGTCCGGCTGAAGAGGTCTAGCGGCCTCTCCCGATCCGGCCCACCACGCAGTTAGTGGGCAGACGCATCCGGCTCCTGGACAAATTTCACCCCATGAACCCGGGCACGCCTGCTAAATCAACAAACGCAGCGAACCACTGGGGGTGACATATGGCAGAGGTGTTGGTTATCCAATGATTGATTTCCTGGGCGGCGGTACCCATGCCCCCCTCCGAAATAGAAAGATCTAGTTGTTGCTTGGATCAAAATTATTTGCGGGTTTATAGTATTTAAAAAAAAAATTATATTTGATATGTAAATAAAAATACAAAAACCAAGCATTTAAAAGGGGAAAGGTTTTCGGGTCGATATTTTAAATTATGTACGGCAAATTTGTGTTCCAACGTATATTGGTCGTTTTAATTTAATGTAAAGTCCACCATAATGCTTATTATTATATTTTTTATTTTATATTTCATTAAGTAGATGGAGTAATTTTTTTTTATATCATCCTTATATCCCAAATAATTGTTAAAGGTGCCCCTAAAATCGCGAAAAATCAATTCCTTTTATGGCCTATATTTCAAAATCAAAAAAAAAAAAATTACTTCTAATCCGTACTAGATATTTACTATTTATTGAAAAAAAAAGATCACCAGTATTTTGGCTACAAATCCAAAATTATTTTTTTTATGAAACAGGCCGCGCAGCCGTTCCTCTTAATGCCATCACTTCTTCCATGATCATGGCACACCTCACGTATTTTGACTCGGGTACAAAAAACGGCACAGGACGGAGTGCTCGGGCTTCCTTAGATAGTCTCGCCGAAAAGGCAGGTATGTAAATGATTATTGGACTTCAGCCAATAATAATGATTCGCTTTGTCGGTAGAGAAAACTAAGCAAAAGCCAAAAAGGTTATTTCCTATATAATTAGATATATCTACAAAACGTTTATCAGTCAGCCAAAATAAGCTCGACCATATCTTGTATTCAATATCAGTTTCAAGATCAATATCGGATGGCGATATTGAAACAAACAACCAATAACTTTATGCTCTACGCCTTTTATTGAATTAATTAAATGTGTTTATGCGGTACGGCCTGCGTTAACTTATTTAAAGCGCTCCATAAGGGATGATGTTCCGATTGTTCTTCACGTATTTGGACGATATAAACATAAGCACAGTTCTGCCGTGTACCATCTCCCAATAGGGCCGATGATCTTCTCCATTGTCTGCAGTAATAAGTAACAATGGGCCATAGCTCGGCGGAACGAACCGACGAACGCCTCCATTACATGGCTCGGCCGCAGCGTTATCGTGAAGCACGCCCACCAGCTCTCCAAATTCAATTACACGCAAGTCTCTCGCTGGACAGCACGTACAGATGGACATTTATCATCGGCGGCTTGTTGGACGTGGGTCATCTTCGGGCTAAGTACCATCGGGCATTTGTTCATCTTAGTACCTACCTATCTGCCATTGGCCATGATGGGGCTATCTTGACTAGGAAAATATGTATTGGATTCTTGTTGTGTACTAAATACATTTTGATACCTTTTGGCATGCAACACTATGTTTTACAGTCCATGCTTAGGCTTCTACTGCATCAGGTGGAAATGCTGTCTTTGTTTTACCAGTATTTTAATGTAAGATACTCCGAGAGTTTAGCCGCAATAATTTCCCAGTTACCGGTACGATAAGCTATAAATACGCTTGTCCAGCACTCAAAAATGGCCATAAACATCACTTTGTAGATTATTTATTTATTTAATGTAAACCAAATTTAATGATGTTACTATTAAGTTCTGCAAGTATTTCAGTTTTTTTTTTTTATTGTGACAGCTGTTTCGGCGTTCAAAGCCATTTTCAAACTGGATAAGCACAGTCGTCGCAAGTTATAGTCATAGTAGTTCTAAAGTCCCCGTAAGAACTAGCACTGACGAAATCTTCAACAAACTTAACATTATGTCAATAAAACAATTATACTATAAAACAATACTACTTTACATCCATAAGTATAAAAAACAAGAAATAACAATAATCACACATATTATAAACACTGGATCTGCATGTCAAAAGCGCATAAAACAAGGAACCACAAACACAACATTTGGAAAAAAAAACTTCTTGTACTATGGTACTAAATTCTACAACAAAACCCCACTATCCTTCAAAAATCACAACAGCCATAAAAAATTTAAAAATCAAATAAAACACCGGATACGTTACATAGGGAGATCTGAAATAGAAAATATATTAACACCAAATACAGACTAACACCGAAACCACTCAACTGCACTTAAAACACCTCACCTAACAATTATTTGATTTTTTATCAAGCACATCAATTTAATATTTTGTAAATAAAATCCTCAGCACGGGAAATCATTATTTTTTGTTTTGTTATAAAAAAAATAATAATAAAATATTATTATTATTTAGATAAAATTTTTAAAAAATGGAGTTCTACGAATTAAATACAAAACATTTAATAAATTAATCACTTTGTAGGTTGCTAACTCAAGCAATACTACAATTAATTTATCTGTTAATTCTATGCGAATAATTTGGAAAATGTATAATGTTTCAAAAGACAAAAATTCGAACTGTAATCGTTTAAATTCTATGAAATGCATACCAAAATATCTGAAAATAAGTGCAATTTGAAAATCAGTGAAGTCATTTTTTGAACGTTTTTTCCTAAAATTGCAGTACTTATTTTATGTAGAATTGAAAACATTACAGTTTGGGATTTTTCTCTTTTGTAACCTTATATATTTTCCTAACTACCCGTATGGAATTTAAAAATTAATCTTTCGTATTATTTCTTGTGTTAGCAGACTACAATGTGTGTATTTTTGGGTACTGACCGTTAAACATGGTTTATATTTTCCACAGGAGAAGAGACGATGTCGTGTTTTCTCTCTCCTATAACATGAAACTATTCTACACTTAAAATTCCAGATAACTCCTTCATTGCATCAAAAATACAATTCGCACAGCATTCCCAAAACTGCTATAAACGTTTTTGGATATAAAAATAAATGTAGAGAATCATATTGATGATAATGAGGTTGTAATTTATTTAGGTCACGTGGGTCAATGAACGCACTGCAGTCTCTTACTTAATTATGTATCTAATTAATACTCGACACTTCTCTAGTGTCACCACCACAGCCAGAAAGCATTGCTATATTTAGGCTGCGACATTGTACAATAGACGTGTGCCAATTAGCTATCATTGCAAAATTTTGTCCTTCAAAACCTAGTAAAGAACATCCACCAATAATAATAATTGGATGATTTGTATAACACCGTTTTTGCGAAAATACACCTCAAGGGCGCCCCTCTTTGAAACATAAGTACACTTCCATACATTCTCAATGCATCATAAAAACAGTTTAGCGAGAATTTTTTGGGGAAACACACCATTATGTAAATGAATAGAATATCAACCAATAATGTTTCCAGTGAATATTTTATAATATTTTTACCCCAGCGATTGTCGCTATATAAACTAATTAATAATGAAAACTTTGTTTACACGACTAACGTGTTTAAGCAATAATAATTATTTTGATTTTGCCAACCACATTTTGGAAACAAATCATTATTAAAAAAATTTAAAAAAAATTACATACGATGTATTCACAACTGGTTTATGATTAGATACATTTGAAATTTTAGAAACTAGAAAGAGTTTTATACTCAATTATATATTATTAATAATGAAATATTTTTTTGAAATAGTTCTTTAAATTATTTTCACATTAATATCTATAATATTTAGAAAATTATTCTTACAAATTTTAATAATGATAAGTACTGTTATTTTATTTTTAAAGCATTTTTATTTTCTTGATATTATTTATAGTAATAATAAAAAAATAATAACTTTTTAAATTTATTATTTAATACTTTAAAATTATTTTCACACATTTAATTCTTTACTCAACTACTTTCATTACTTATTGTTAATTTTTGTTTATGTTTGTTATTTGTCCTATACTTGCCATTATTTTTTGTATTATTTATCCCGATGAGGGACGCTTTGCTTCTGAAACATGTAGATATTTATATATTGAAAACAGAGGTGTAAACAAAGCTCTTCTTATTAATGACGCCATAAAATAATTACACATCTTTCGAAGATATTTAAACTCTTTCCTTAACTGCTCCATTCTTCTTCGAATTACATTATTAAACGTTTTTTGCTCCAATAACCTTGTGTACTTGCATTTATTATATAATGAAATAGAAAAAAATGTAATTCCTAATGTCCCATCTCATTAAATCATTAAAATTAGAATGAAACCTTCGGAATAATGGAAAAAAAAACGTTTTGAAATGAACAGCACTTTAAGGAAAAATAATTTATTTGTCCTGGTTGGAAAACGATTATACCATAACAAAGTAAAAATCTGCCATCTTTCATAATTTTCGGTCACATTTATACTTTCACAAAATCGTTTTCATTGTTCTTCATAATTATATTTCTCCATCATTACTGACAAATAGAAAATTAATTAGATACCGTACTCTTTTCTTTACGACGTTAGCCAACAACCAAAATCAATCTTCGTTCATTTGAAATAAATCTTTTTTTTTAAAGCTACAAGTACACAGAACAACTATTGTAGCCGTTATATTATCCATTGTGATGTATAGTAAAATAATTACTTGTTATTAGACCATTAAAATGCCATTTGGTGCAGCTATCGTCTGAAGTCTGTAAGTCTGTACTGTACTCGGACATAATGTAATGCTAGTTGGCCGACCTATCGTTTTCTCACTAACGATTTTTACACAATTCATTTTAATATGCGCACTTCTTCACTACTACTCTTTCACCAAATACCCTTCAACTGAGTACCGTTCTCGTGGATATCACTTTAGCTTCCAAATTATTTTTTTAGGAAGATGGCATTGGTCCATAAAATTCCGGGATTTTGAAGTCACCAATGTAAGGAATTAAGGCTACGTAATTTTCATGGATCGGGTTAAGTGGGGGACACGTTTAATACACAATTAATAAAGTCAGGGACTCCCCAGAAGAAACTGCATAATCAATAAATGAACCAAAACAAAATCTACAGTAGTTCAACACAATTTACAAAATTTACTCATATTTAACAAAAACAATACACATGAAACTGATATCTGTAAATTACCTATACATTACAACAGTGGTGGCTCGTGACTTTTGAGTGAGCTAGAGTCGCAAGATTGAAAAATACATCTTTATTGATGTTATTTTAGCTGAAAATGATTTTTTTTTCAAAATTTAATTTTTTTTCAATGGAGATTTAAGTGGTAGGTGGGGCACCCCAATATCAATAAAGTCGTATTTTTCAATTTTACCACTCTAGCTCATCAAAAGTCACGAGCCGCCACTACTTTACAATATACATACCTATACTCGATTCAGCCTAAGAACAACCCGTTATGGTTCAAAATAAGGTTCGTATTGCGCATACCCCACCCTCCCGCATTCATTGCATCATCCCGCGCACGGCTCACTGCTACGCTCCGCCAATTCAGTAAGTTGTAGACTGTCTAGGTCTAGACGGAGAAAGTGGTGGGGTAAGGGGGCGGAGACATGCGCGCCCACAGGTCGTTCTAACATTGAATCTAGAATATGTACAAAATATTAGTAATGCGCCTAACCGCATAAAGCTTACTTTAAGTATATCAATAATAGGTGACTTATGATAATATTATCTCTCTAACAAATAATTATAATAAGTATTTAAATAAATTGAATAAAACGTTAACATTTCTTCATTAGAAAAGCGTGCGAAAGACTTTGATCTCATTTGCATTTTCAGAATTATTAATTGTATTATCGACTGACCTTCTCTGTGCCAACTCATCATGTTCAAAATTCCTTGTCGTACACTCAGAAAGAATGAATTGATTTTCCTCAATCAACGCTCTACTAATTATGGGTGCCATTCTCCACTGTCCAGAATGTCGAGACTTGTTAACTCGAGCCCGATACCTTTAAATTTTTGCCAGTCTTTAGGAAATAAATTTCAAAGAAATTTATGATTTAATATGTGAGTACATCAATGTCAAAGGGCATCTAACATGACAATGACAACTTCTATTTGGAATATAATAGTTTAAAAAATCTAAGTTATATTTTCCATATAGAAACTATTATAGCGAACGCAGTTGATAAAAAATTTAAAAAATGCCCTAAATGGTCATTCGGAACCTCTTGATATTGAGATACTCATGTCTAACCTCGTGGTTTCTACCAAAACCTTGTTCAGGCTTTAACTTGAATTTTCTCTCTAATGTATGCATGTGTCCTATTTTTGTCATTACTTCATTCACATGTTATGTAGATAGATAATGCTTTTTTTGTACCTTTCTCATTTTTGATTTCGTGATACATGCTTTGTATGACTGGAAAATAGTCCATTAATTATGTGAGTAAATTGTTAACTTAATTAATTGTTTTGTATTTAATTCGTAGAACTCCATTTAATTTTTTTTTAAATTTAATGTGAATCAAATTTATCCGAAGGTCGCGGGTTCAAATCCCGGCGTGCGCAAGTAAATTTTATTTAATTAATTTGTGCTGTTTCACAATTAATTCATTTAAAAATAATATGTAGTATGTTTGCGCACGTTCAAGAGTGGAAGATACTCTCAGTATCGCCCTGGTGAAAGACCACCATTCAGAATTGAAAACGGTTGGGAGCAGTTGAGACTCTTGTATTCAGATAAAAAAAATTCTTATTATTAAGTTCTGCAAGTATTTTTAGTTTTAATTATTGTGACAGCTGTTTCGGCGTTTAAGGCCATTTTCAAACTATGGTTAATCCACATAGTGAAGACTTATTTATGTGATTTTATTTACTCCCACTCCTTTTCAATTTGGACGGGTAATAATTTATTATCAGTAAAACCGATTTAGTTAGAAAACAATTAAAACTCACAGAATTCAGAATATTAATTGAATTGGATTTACATTAAATTTAAATTTAAAAAAATTAAAAAATTAAAATTAAAATATTAACATCATATTTGACAATCTCGTGATATTAATATTGTCATTTGAAATGAAATTGTAGCTCTTTTTAGGTAGTTGTGCAATATCTTAGAAGAAATACGATTTCATTTTCCTGCTTCTAACTGGATTACCACATATATAAACGCATCCACTCTATTTCGAACATCCGCGGACAACACCCGTCGCCTAATCTCGCAATATCCCATTTCCAATGAGTAATTCTCCACGGAACATCAAAAGAATCGGATAATTTCAATAACCATAGATAATCCAATAATGAGGCGTGGGGAGTGGATCATGCTTTATCTTGTCCCAATCATTTGGTAGGTAGGTACCCGGCAGTGGCGTATTAAATAGGTGGCCGACGGGGTCTTTACCAAAAACACCACGATGTATTCAACAAATTAGACATTATTATTATTAGGTACTATCTAATAATTTTATTTTACTTAGTGAATATTAGGCAGAGAGGGTGGAAGGTCATCCAACCTTGTCCTGAGACAATTTTAATCTATTGTACATTTTTTTAATGTATTATTTATTATACGCTTTGCTTTTCCGACGTTTTACAAGCCCGATAATGAGAACGGGGAGCTTCTACGACTGGTTCTCGTTTTCAACAGCTCGGCTGTGAACTGATTTACCGACCTTTATGCTTCTCTCTCCCACAATCTTCAAGACCCAGGTTGACCCTCCTTCCTTTCCTCAAAAAGACCCTCCACACAGCATCCCCTAAGATGATATAGACCGCGAGGGAAATTATTGCCTTCGGGGCCTCCCGTGTGGAATGTATATATATAATATATTCAATATTATTATTATTTTTTATTTACCGACTCAAATATTTGATATTCGAGATAATCCTTGATGGTGTCATGTATTTCTGGAATGTCCCAGATAACTACTTTGCATCACATATTTTCCTGACACTTCTTTCTCCATCCCTCCACCTTACATGTCTCAATCATCTAGGCATACCTTTCTTAACCTTGTCCATTACGCTTACTTCTGCCTTCCATAAATTTAGAATCTTCTCATTTGCATTTCCTTCACATTTTACCATAAATGAAAGCCAGGGATTTAATTTTCTTTCCGTCTACTTTCATTATTTCTCTATCAGTTCTTTTCGTCCTATAATATGCGGTGTTTCCTATCAAATCCATTGTGAATTTCACCCTCGCTTCGTTTAGCAAATTAATTTATTTATTGAGACGAGGTACTTAATGTCATGCTTCATTCATATCCTCCAGGCCCTCTGTGATAATGTTTTCTCTTCACGAGAGAATTCAGCACGTGCGTAGACCTGACAAAACCCTTCGCCACGCTACTGGCTACTCACCATTGATTGTACACTCGTAGATCATCTCAATACTTCAAGCCGTATAACGAGACAAACAACATGTCGTGGTTTCGTTTTGTTCGGACACTTTAAATCTCAAATGATGGCCTAAGTGGAGTATTGATTGCCGACTTGTAAATAAATGTATTCGATGCAATGATGCCTACACATTAAAATGTGCCCTGATCAAAGGTATACCTAATCCTAAGATTATCCCATGTTATTATCGGAATCAACATAAATTATTTGATATAATATCCGGTTGGTTTCCAGCGTAATAGTTACATACATACGAAGCAAGGTTGATTGGAATGGGCGTCATGCTTTGATTTTAAAATGGCTTATTAAGCTTTAATTACATAGATTTTGTTCCGATTATTAAAGTATATGTACGTACAGGTACCTACATACGTCTCTGAGCAGAGTAAAAAAAAAACAGTGTTTGTAGTGAAGGTGCGATGTTACGATTTTCAAATCCCCTTTTATTATCATAGAATTCCAATTATATCCCCCTTTATTATAATATAATCCAAATTATATCCCCTTGTATTATAATATTATCCCAATTATATCCCCTTTTATTATAATGTAATCCCAATTACATCCCCTTTTATTATAATGAAATCCCAATTACATCCTCTTTTATTATAATATAATCCCAATAATACCCCCCTTTACTTTAATATAATCCCAATTATATCCCATTTTATTATAATGTAATCCCAATTATATCCCCTTTTATTACAATGTAATCCCAATTTCATCCTCTTTTATTATAATATAATCCCAATAATACCCCCCTTTACTTTAATATAATCCCAATTATATCCCCTTTGATTATAATGTGATCCCAATTACATCCTCTTTTATTATAATATAATCTCGATTAGATCTCCCTTTACTTTAATATTATCCCAATTATATCCCCTTTTTATTAAAATGTAATCCCAATTACATCCCCTTTTATTATAATGTAATCCTAATTACACCCTCTTTTATTATAATATAATCCCAATAATATCCCCCTTTACTTTAATATAATCCCAATTATATCCCCTTTCATTATAATGGAATCCCAATTATATCCTCTTTAATCATAATATAATCCCAAGTATATCGCCTTTTGTCATAAAATAATCCCAATTATATCACCTTTTGTCATAATATAATCCCAATTATATCCCCTTATATTACAATATAATCCCAATTATATCCCCTTATATTACAATATAATCCCAATTATTGCCCCTTTTAAAGGTTATACTAATTTGTAAAGCCGTTTAAAAACATAACGTATTGAAAATAAATAAATATTTATATATTAGGTAATGTTGTCGTTCTAAAATAGATGAAGTTAAAATGTGGATAGTGTGAGTCAGAATCCTCGATATATAATATATTTACATATGAACAAAGTGAAAAATTTTATGTCAAAACAAAACCTGATTTATTTATTTATAAAATACATGATATTTAAATGAAACATTTATATAGAACAGATACATTAAATCACCATACTAGGCGGCTGCCTGTTTCGTGGTGACTGACCAATGGAGTATAGTTACTTTGTATGAAGTCTAGTGTAATAATTCAATTTTTTTTCTCGTAATGACTTTTACGCAGTATTAAAACAGTGTTAATACTATTTTGCTTTAAATGTCCGCACATCATTGAAACAAATGTCCTTCTAATGGATATAAAAAAAACGATTAATTATTTATCATACATAATTATATACCAACATACAAGACCAAAATTATTTAAATAGATTATTTTCGTAAGCTGGTCCATACGCGTAACACACTAACCGTATGTTTATTTAGGACAAACAAATAATGCAAAACAATAACCATGTATTTTAAATATACACACAATAGAAACAAAAACGACACCAACAATAATTTTGTTATTATTTTTTTTTTCGTACAAAATTTCCTTAAATATGTAGCTACAAAATTTTAAATCTTTATTGCAGCAGTCGTAGAAATCTACTATCCGACAATGGTAGCCTTCACCGGCTTACTTATCTTGGTATTAATATCAGCCGCCCATACTCAGGACCAAGCCAACGATCAGTACCAAGGTCTGATGCAGGAAGTGTTCCAGGATCAGCCTCAAGAACAGACCCAAGGTCAAGCGCAGGATAAGACACAGGAACCGGTCCAAGGTACGTCATCTCAAGACTATCCGGTTGAAGAGGAAGCCACAGAGAGATCTACTCGGAAAATCTCGCCGTGTGTCTTTAAAACGTAAGTAACGAATGACACTTTACTGGTTATAGAAATTAAACATTTTATGCTATAATTTTCTTTTCATCATAAATTGCTAGTTTTTTTTAAATCACATAACTAGAAGATGTCTCCTAAATATGCTATCGTAAAATATAGCTGATCAAAACCAAATTTTACTCAAACTGAACTCAGGAGTCGCTGGTTAAAGTTTATCGGGTACGTCCTGATACATTCTGTATAGGTTGTACCTACCTCGCATGTGGGTATACATTGTCCTATTTTAAATAAACGATTTGTTCACTTTTCAGTGAAGATGGTACCTCCGAGGCAACCTGCACCGGAGCCATACAAGCCGACCTCAAGACGGAGGCCCTGGAAGAGGATCCCGTTCTGCTGAAGACACTAAATCTCCTGGACTGCTCCCTCAATAGCCTTCCCGCGCAGGCTCTCAAAAATATGCCGGGCCTTCAGGAGTTGACCATCTCACGCTCTTCACTTTCCGAAATCACAGCTGAATCTTTTGAAGGTAATGAACTCAGTAAGCAATAGCCGTAACGAAATCATTTACTCTTATACCAAATCCAATAACATAATGATTCACATTATATATGCCATTTCTTGATACAAGCACATCTTCTTGTCATATCTTAGATTTCTGATTACTTAGCTTTTTTTCCGTTTGGACCATGCTCTTCCTGGGAGCGAGTCTTTTCATTCTTTATCATCCTTCTTCAATTTTTCACATAACCGAAAGAATTTTCCGGTTGTTCAATTCATATATTTGCTGAAGAAGTATTCCTATAGCAGTCACTTCTTCATGTAACAATATTTGCTGAAGAAGTATTCCTATAGCAGTCACTTCTTCATGTAACAATATTTGCTGAAGAAGTATTCCTATAGCAGTCACTTCTTCATGTAACAATATTTTGTTAATCACCTATTTTTTTTTCCCCAGGAATCGAGAATCTCCAATACCTAAACCTCTCTCACAACGACCTAACCAACCTGGACTCTCCGTATTTCTCTTTGCTGAAAAGCCTAACTCGCCTCAATCTGACAAGTAACTTGATCACTTCCATTAAAGGAGACAGCTTCAATGGGCTCTCCAGTCTCCAGGTCCTGGATCTCACGGGCAATGTCATTGAATCTCTGATGTCTGCAACTTTCCAGGCCACACCGAGCTTGGTGTGGGTGGACTTGTCTGGAAACCTGCTGACGAGGCTTCCGGGACACTTATTTGTCGGACTGCAATATTTGCTTTCGGTGGATTTATGCAACAATAAACTCGCGCAGATTCCTGCGAAGACGTTTGACAATGTGCCGAATTTGAGCAGGTATAAAACATGATAATGAGAAAAATTCTTGAATTTTTTTTCAAACATCTAATTGTTAGATTAATTTTCACAAATATTTACACAGGCCATTAAAGCAGAGAACTGAAAACTTTATTTAACATACAATTATTATGTTCTTCATAAGAGGCCTTCAATAATGTATACGAGCACTTCGTTCTGATTATCGATGTTCTGCGTGGTATGTACTCAATCGGCATTGTAGTCGACATATTATTTCACCTTTTATTTCTTCTCCAGATTGGTGTTATCCAACAACACCCTTCGTGCTTTCAACCCTGAGATATTCGTCCAATCCCAGCCGAAGCTCCAATCCCTGAAGATAGATTCCAACGATCTGAGTCGTCTGGACGTGGACCTGTTGATTCCTAAGCTGCCTGGTCTCCGGAGGGTCGTCCTGTCTCCAAACCCCTGGAGATGCTCGTGTTTGCACTTGGTGCTGGCATGGATGGACAGGAAGAAAGTGGAGTACCTCCCCAGAGATTACTTTGAGGGGCAGTTACCATCGTGTGTGATTCTGAAAACACCGATGATATTGGATCCTGTCACGTGAGCAGATACAATATTTTTTTTAATTATATGAATGAATAAATTGACTATTTTGCGAATCAGCAGCTATCTACTTTAACAAATTAACAAATTCGACCCATTTGAAACTGAATAGCTCTCATTATTTTTTTCAGGGGAGACTTCAACCAGCCACCGCCAGAAGGATGCGGTCCCCTCACAGATCACGAATCAGCTTCCTTAAGGAACACCTATCGCAAGATCTCCAACAAGACCTCCAAGGCGATCAAATCTTAAGTTTGAACTTATTCTATTTGCAATAGTGTTTATAATTTGTGATATCGGTTTTTTATTAAAATATTTTGAACGCACTGTTTTCGATTTCATCCTTGTGCGCGTTAAAATATAACGATGCATTTTTAAGCAATTAAAGGATTAATATATTAAGAAGGAAAATCGTAACTTTTATATCGCAAAAAACGAGAGAGGGAAGTCAGCCCACTTGTACTAGCTTGCCAGCGGAGGACCCATCTGTTTCGATAATGTTTAGCAATGTCATTGGTCCACTGCCTGCCATTTTTTACCGGAGGACTAAAATGACCAGAGATAATTCCGGAAAATGTGTCGGAATGCCTCGCCATCCGCATTAAAGTGTTGTCACGCTTCCAGATTGTATACGCTACGGGTACAGGCCACTGAGCTGCTGCGGTTAATCCGATCTGTGAGAGATTAGACCTACCGCAGCTTTCCTCAGTCTCATCTTTAGACCCGCGTTGAAATCTGGATTTAATACTAGTTAAATAGGTTGATATTTTTATTCCAATGGCGACTGTTTCATAAAGTGCAAACTTATAATGTGTGTTCATTTAGTTTTTTTTCCATTGACCTTACATCATTCTCCCATTATTTTCGGTCTAGGAACTTCCCTCTAATGTACGCGATGGTTTCTCAAATATCACTTTCAAGCGCTCAGTTTCTTTTTCTACCAGCTAATGCTCCTTTTCCACCCCCCTGTATTCCCTTCCTTTTCTATTATTTTCTCTTCCGCCCATTCCTTACTTGGAGGTATTTATTCATTTAGTTCTGAATTGGTATTGAGAATTAAGATAGCTTTTATTTATTGCCTTTCAATATATTAATTCTCTTATAATTTTTTAAACCGCTTTAGAATCTATATATATATAAAATTAATGTTTGTCTGCCTGTCTGTCCTCGATTTTCTCGTAAATTACTTGATAGGTTGCGCTGAAAATAGCACAGTATGTTTTTATTAGTGCTGGGAAGTTTTAGAGAGTAGTTTGAATGAAATCCAATATGTAAAGCTGTTGCTATAACGTTTTAAAATTAGTATGAAAAATATTTAAGCCAGAGTGTTGTTTTGAGGTTAGCCCATAGATATATCACTCTGGTTAGCCACAGATCACATATTCAAAAGAAGAATATTTGTTTACGTATAACATTTTCAAAATGGAAAATGCAAGTAAGTACCTACTTAAGAAATTTATTATTTAGATATATTTTGAATTTAATGTTTGAAAATTTTCAATTGAGTGTTTCTTTGTTTCATTGTTTAGAGATAGCAATAGTCGTCACAAGGCATTACTTTCGCTGTCAAATCAATTATGGCACCCAAACGATAAGCGAGAATTCGCAAGGTCGGGTACACATCGTATAGTATATTATAAAATTCATACTAAGCGGATAACGCTCCTTATATTTTTTAAACTCTAGGTTGCTTGGAAAAAATATAACCTGGCAATTTGCTCACTTTTATACAATGCGATATGTTTAGTGTTAAGAAATAACTGTAATAGATATAATAAATCCGTTGTTCAATCGTTGTTGTCTTTGCAAAATTTATTTTTGAGTTTATGGGTAGGTATTATTTTGTACTAATCCATTACACCTACCACTGTGGCAATTTATCTCCGGGTTGACAAATTAAAAAAAAACTACAAAAACCTCAATAATTTATTAAATACCATAAATATCATAAATCCGGTCTCCCATCTTCGGAACGAATCGAACACTATTGCAAAGATTTGACAATGTCCACTTTTTTTTACGAAAAACCGCTGACTTATATCGCAGTTATAAAAAAGTGATTTAAATGTTTGGATATTCAAGTAAACCTTCGTGCGGCATCGGATCGTTTTATTCGCGTGACTTTTGATCAGAAAACAAATAGGATAATGTTTTTTTGTCAAATTGTAATATTCGTAAATGTATGAATCGTAGTGAATGAAGCAAGAATTGTATGCCAAGATCGAGTTGTTTGGCGGTCCGTCCTCTCTGCCTACCCCTGCGGGGAAACGGCGTGATGGTTCGTTAGTTAGTTAGTTAGTTAGTTAGATGTATTCAATAATTCGTAGACGGTCTCCGTGGTTTAGTGGTTATGATTCTTGGCTACGAATCCGGAGGACGCGGATTCAAATCCCGGCGTGCGCAACAAAATTTTATTTAATTAAATTGTGTTATTTCACAATTTAGTCATTAAAAATAATATGTGGTATATTTTCGGCGCGTTCCAGAATGGTAGATACTGTCAGTATCGCACTGGTGAAAGGCCACAATTCAGAACAGAAACGTTGGTTGAAATGGCTTTAGCCGGATTTGGTGACTAGATCTGAATAGCCAGGTACTTCCTTAGCTTCCTGTGTCCCATGTTCATCCCCTTCTCAATACCTTCAGCCTCACAACATACCCCAATTGGAGATGCGATAGTCACTCTGGCTCCAGACGGTTGGGAGCAGCTGGGACTTTTGTGTGGTATCACATGAAAAAAGACGATTTATTTATATTTTATTACTGTATATATTCATTAAAAAAAAAATTAATCAAACAATCATGGCGCCTGATTGTCAGCGCATTTGTTTTGATCGAAATCAGACAATTTAATGATCGATATAAAATAGGGTGGATGAGCCTTTTGTTTGTGTACAAAAATCTTTTTATAACTTTATTATTATTACTCGAATAACGTATGCGATTTATAAAAATAAATGGTTGCGACGTTTATATTTCTTCCAGGATTACAACGGAAATCGAATTCTCATTGGGATGAGTTAAATTAAATGTGTATTCTTATTACATTACGTAGATACATTTATATAGCATATAACATAATAGAAAGTACATCTTAACATAAAATAACTGGTAACGATTGAGAATATTTCAGCAACTGAAAATAATTCAAACGTGTACAAGCGCTATTATGGGCTGGTTTATCAGTGAAGGATAAGGGATTTATGACGAACTAAGCAAAAATCCGTATATAGGTCGTAAGCATAGACAATATAGAAATCACCAATATTACACGTTGCCTACGATTTTAATAGAGAAGCGAAGTTAAATATTTTTTCTTTGCAAAACCAAAGATGTAATCAGAATTTTTACGCGGGTTTTATTATAAGTTAATTTTTGATAAAGTCCTCCACACAAACCTGTATGGTTCCATATGCGAGGAACCTAATTTTAAATAGTATTTATTTTGCGGGAATCATTGGAATTTCATGAAGTCATGACGAATTAATCGTTGAAAATAAACTATTTTCTCAAATTGAAACTTTGAAAATTCCTCTTTAGAATGGTTTAGATTGAAAATCATCTTTCATCAATTATTATCATCGACATTCCTCGTCGCTCGATGAATCTAGTTCCAAGTATCGGCTTACGCGGCCAAATTAGGAAGCTTAATGATTTACGTACTTATCCAGTAGCGATGAACCGGCCCTATGTCTTGTCAAGTACTTAAATATTAGTTCCTTAGAGTAACAATATAATAGAGACCTCACTTTGCGAGATGTTGAAGCCAATTTCTGACCTTAGAGTAATAATATACGTAGAGATCTTTCTAATCTTTCCCAATAATAATACGAATAGTTGACATACTTGCAAAATATAGCTCTCTCTTTATTCCGGTTCTATAAACATATGAGAAAGAGAGACAAACAATTTTTGTTCAAAACATTCATTTGTGGGAGGGCTTTAGCGGTTCAAGGCAATTTCTTAAAACGCGCGAACTTCACTTCGGTGATAACTAAGATTAGTACCCAGCTAGACAAAATGCAAATTCCAAGGAACCAAATGTCCCATTTATGCGTGGCATATTAGTCCTGTAATTATTGTTTTTCTTCAAGCTATCTACTAAGTGTGTTATGAATAATACAGGTGAATAATTTTAAGTGACATTATATTTTTTTCTCAATCATTTGACTCTTTGTATTTAGACATTATATTTGTCATTTTATGGCATCGATTAGCCATCTAGAGACAGCATATAATTATAAAAACCTATGAAATTTATAGTCGTTCTTACAATAATTAATTATATTTATTTTTATTGTCAATAAAAAAATATGATTTTGTTTTAATTAAATAATAAGCACAGCAATATATTTTTTTTATGAACAGGTGAAATTATCAATAATAAAATTTGATTTGCAATGATTTGAGGCCGAAATATCTCATCTGTTTAGTGAGCTCAATGTAGGGGTACAATGTGTGTATTCTAATATAAAAATCATCACGTGGTTGACCTGCAATATTTATACTTGATGTGACATATTAAGTTTTCTCGGTGTTCAGTATTAGCGTATTTATATCCAACAATTTTGTAACAATGCTTATGTTCGTTTCATCTTTTTTGAAAACACCTAGCCAAGTGTCGGCATTAAACAGTAATTATTCTCAAAGTTCATGAAAATCTGAGAAACTTTTTTGCTAGGTAAAGCTAACACTTTTGTAGAGTATTCATGATCACAAAACGAGATTAAAAAAATTATCCTGTTTTTGAAAATTGTTGCTGTTAAAGAGAAGAGTTTTGTATATTAATAATTAGAATCTAAAAATAAAAAAAATTCCGTTACCGGTGCAAACAACATTTTGTTATTTCATAAGTGGTATGAACTCAATGATTCGAAATCACCCACGTAATGTAACATATGTTAAAAAAGAATAGCAATTTCATACATCGATACAATAAAATGTTTCCAGCACGAAATGATTTATTGTTTAATTTTACTAAGTGCCATCTAAAAGTACATGTGTTCTCTTTACAAAAGTAATGTGTACTGAATCGTGACGTAATGAGTGTTATTTATTTTTCAGAACCAGTTTTATTTGTAAATTTTATAATTTCATCCGTTCATGGTTCGTGCCCGCTCATTATTTACACATTTTACACAATTTTGAATAGTTAATTACGACTGATTTATGGTGGAAAAAATATTCTAATTTGTCCAAATCAGCTTTAAATTTTTACTTTTGTCTAGCCGAATAGTCGAAGAAAGGTAAAATCATATCATAAAGAATACTTTATTTACGGAATGTCTTCGTTGCGCCGGTAATATTCCGTTTCGAAAATATTATTTTTAGCCGAATTAAGTTGTAGCAAAAATTGCAACATCGTTAAGTAATTTATTTTATGTGTACTATGTATACTGAGTATATTTTCAATTTTTTCAATGCGAAGTAATGTAAAATCAAGTGTTTTGGTTTGAAAATTTTATGGCCTAGAAATATCATAGATGATTTAATTAAATACTGCAAGTAGAACATACCTTGGCTTTTGGTTGAACCGGGCATTTTTTGTGAGTCTTTTTATAAGCCTAGAAAAAAAGGTGTCGGGCCAACAAAAAAAACATTTAAACTGCAAAATACATAAATATAAATAAATAATATACGAACATATTCATATTACAGCGTACGTAAACGAAACGTATCCGTACATGCACGGGCCAGCACCAGCCGAGATTGTCGGCTAGAATATTTTGACTGCTAGCCTGAACAGCTGTGTATGAACACATCACCATTAGCACCGCCATCTCGGCTTCACAGTCATTTGGCTTGAATAGATGCAGATATTGCTTAAACCAAGAAGACGGACAGCGAAAAATTGATTGAATTGGTCAGGAAACAGGATTATAAGATCCTCAAACTTGTTATGGCGGACGTTAACGCTCCGTTGACAATTTAGTTGACAGTCGCACTCGCGTCTATGCTGTTGCTGCGCTGTACTTTTCTGCACTGCGCGGTTCTGGTAGATGTGAATATACCTTTAGACTTAAGACTAATGATGGAATTATTAGATAATAAATTGAAACCGCTTCAAGACTTTTAAACGTTTCACGCTAACATGATTAAAGTAGGTACTGTACAAATTTATTACGCGTATTTATCTGAGACAATTGAGACTGGTCCGGTTTCACCCTGCTACGGATATTTCAGACTCATAAATATTAAATTTAGCTACAGTATTTTACAATAAACATGTGCATATATTAAGTCCTTGTTTTTATGATTATGTATGAAGTCAAGTCGGAGACTGAACGCGGTTGGCGCTAACAAATATTTATCTAAAGAAGCGAAGTTAGCAGTCCACAATGGAGTGCTGATATCAACCCTGATGTATGGCAGTGAAACATGGAACTGGCAGAGGAAGGATGAAAGTAGACTGAATGCTGTATAAATGAGAATGTGTGGTTAAACTACACGATCGCTTGAAAAATGTTGAAATTCGCAAAGAATGCAAGGCGTAAGCTTAATGAGTAAGATTAAGAAAGGAACGCGTAGATGGAACGCTTCGATATGACGCCAATGTGAATGGAAGAAGAAGTTAGGGACGCCCTAGGACATTGCACGATTAAGTGAATCAAATACTTGAGTCGGGCCAAAAGAGAATGTATGAATGTGAATTAAGCAAGAAGTGTATGCCAAGATCGAGTTGTTTGGCGATTCGTCTTCTCTGCCTACCTTTGCGGCATCATGGTTGGTTAGTTAATTAGTTATCGAGTCAATTACGACACGTAGCGTAGTATTTTTGAATAAAGTATTACTGCGGATTACCAAGGATAAACATTTACAAAAATACAAATTTAACAGGTTTCATTTCTTATACCCATTTTGATTGGAAATGGTAAATAGGTTAAGGAATTCTCCGTACAAAAAGGCTCTGAAAGGGTATTTCCGTCTGCTTTTTGTGAGCAGTCAACTAAAACTGTTTGATTACTACCCTCGTTCCAGTGGGTAGGTACTTAACCCTTCCCGCGAAGATAAACAAATTCCTTGATTTGTCATAGCAGCCCGCCCACACAGGGACCTGGGATTGTGGACCGAGCTATTTCACCTGAACTAATCTGCATTGTGGTTTATTTGATTAGACGGTTAGTCAAAGCTTTGGGGTCTCAGTGCCTGAAAAGGGGATTTTACCGCATGGTGCAGCGATTCGAAAATGCCCTCAAAAAATGAAATGTTCAGATCTAGCACGACCGAATTCAAATGTCTTTTATTTAAAAATAAATCAGAATGTCGATAAAACAAGTTATTTTTGAATTTCTCCCACCGTCAAAACTTTTGACAAAGTTAAGACATTTTTGCGCCAATCGCGGGAAAATCACCCACTTTTATGATAATTTTGGTGCCGGATGGTGCTAATGATAGGTGACGAAATGCCAAATAAAATTTTGCATCAATTTAATGGAGGAAATTGCTCTTAGGATAAGCAATGAATCTTTAAGGCGATGCAATGGGAAGTAATGCAAAATCATGTGTTTTTGATTTGAAAATTGGAAGGCCTATAAATATCATAGATTTTTTAATTAAACACTGCGAGTAGAACACATCTTGGCCCATCGTTTAACCGGTTTTTTTTGGCGTATTGTGAGTCTTTTATAAGGCTAGAAAAAAATAATCAGAACAAAAAAAAATGTGTGCAAAATCTCCTACTAAAAAACCCTTTTTTCGATATTGTCGTATTTAATCATTGTGACAAATTAAGTTTTTTAGAATATGACCGTCAAACATTTTAATAATTATGCCTGAGCTTTACAAAATAAAATAAAACACATTTTTTTTGCGTAAATCGAAACCTGCGACCGATGTTAAGCGGGAATTTCAACCTTTTCGCCACCTGCATAAGGAGTGCCTGATTTCGTTAGAATTTTAGGAAGTGTATCGCCTTAAGAGAGAGCCACAAAAAATACAGGTGTTTTTCAAGGAGCTGAACAAAATGAACTACAGCTTTTTCAACGAAGTGCATTTAAACGTGCCGATTATCTCGGTAATTTATAATTATTGTTTACTTACTTATAGTACCCACCTGCATAAAATCAACCTTTAGACATTATAAGTATTTTAATTGTCTTACTAGGAATTTCAGATGTGTAATTAATTAATTAGTAAAATCATAAGATGTCGGAAGACCTTTATTTCACAGCCGCTTCAAATCGTGTCCATTTTACTTCATTTCCAAATTACACGTTTAATAGACATTATCTATTATTTATAGAACAGCGCGGGAAAGGGGGAGTAAAAATAAATAAATAACCCGACGTTAGCGCTAAACCAACAATGGCGGCATAAAACTGTATGGTTTTGTTCTGTTTTAATAAATAATTGCATGTAAATAACCAAAGATAGCATCGCAGTGTGCAAACATCGGCCGCAGTAATAATGAAGTACTGGGTACAGTCTACACGTCTACGTGCACGATGTTGCTCAGTACAGGGTGGTTACAAAGCTAACACAGCTTTTAATCGTAATCTGAAAGTATTACGAAAGCGATTCTGCACATTTTTTTATGTACGTGTATACGTCTACCCGTTTATACGGTTAAACGGCCTTCGGTTATATGCATTTATAAGTACAAATACGTTTAATTGTTTATTTATACATGTACTTATAGAATTCGATTCACATCTACCGACACCGCGCAGTGCAGACGCGCAAAATGCCAGATTTACCGCTTAACCAACTTAGCTAATGAGACCAGTTCAATGGCGTAAATTGATTATTATTAAATTGTTTATTGATTGATTGTTACCCCGGATAGGTAAAGGTCCTGGGTTCGAGTCCCAGATGCGACTGAAATCTTTTTAATTTCTGTTGTTTTTTCGGTTTCGTGGTTTATTTGGGATGTGTTAATATTATCTTCTTCAATGATTAAATATTACAATGAGGTTTACAAACTTCAATAAATTAAAAAAATTAATTGAATATTTCTTTCCAGACTTGTAAAATAAGTCAATAGATGTCTCATATAAAATAAAAAATCGGGTAAGTATATCCGAGACTCTATTCCGATTGCAATTGAGTTCGGGATGAAACTTTGCAATCATCATAAGGATAGCAGCCAATAATATGGGATTTATAAAAATGGAGGATAATATTAACAAGTCTTGAACTTGAAATATGATATCGGTGTAAATGGCGTAAGTTGAACTGGTCTCATTAGCTAAGTTGGTTAAGCGGTTACCCCGGATAGGTAGAGGTCCTGGGTTCGAGTCCCAGATGCGACTGAAATCTTTTTAATTTCTGTTGTTTTTTCGGTTTCGTGGTTCATTTGGGATGTGTTAATATTATCTTCTCTAATGGTTAGACATTTATACGTTTATACAAATAAATACGTTCAATTAATTTCCAAACATTTTCAACGATTTTCCTAAAAATCACTGACCTTCGGCTGCTATCAAAAGTCACACAAAAAATTAATAGGTAGGTACTTTAAAAGACAAAAAACTAAAACATTTCAGGTGTGTGCTGATATTGGAGGATATCATAAAGAATATAAATTTAATTTTGGCCGTAAATAAAATCATTGATCTTGAGGTAGTTAAACAAAAAATAAGTATCCAAATTCCAAAAAACCGCTCGCAGCCGGTTCATGATTTTTTTTGTTTTATTTTTTATTTATTTAATTACTCTTATAATCACACGAAACCCTGTAGGCGGATCTGAACGCACGGGAGGAGTCACTTGAATTATAAAGTACGAGTATGTGGGTATTAAATTATCTGCGTAGGTACTTTAAACTTAAGCCCCGGAAGTAGCGTCGTGTTAAGGAGTTGCTAATATTCCGAGGTAAGCAGTTCTTCTTGCAGCTTGTTCCTTTTTCAATTAAAAATATTATAATTAGACGATGTTTAAGAATAATATTATGTTACTTTGTAGGTTTCTGCCATGTAGTCTAGCGCAGACGGAAGGTTTTATTTACTTATGAATGAGCGTGGATGACAGAAATTGAAAATTTCGTGGTAGAACCACATATTTAAAATAATCATCGATTTTTCTTCTAGTATGTATTGTTTACACCGCAAAAAATGCTATTTTGAGTCGATGGTTCAATTAGATTTGGAAAGTAAAATTGGAAATATTAAATCTTGATCAAAAGTTTAACGCATAAACTTCTACCTTTGAAGGCCGTGACCGACCAGGCGGCGTAACTGACAAACGCCTCAACACCTTTTGCATATGCCTGTAGAACGAATAGAACAACAGTGTATCTAAATACTGATGTGTGTAACGATGCAACGTAGAAAAATATACAGGAAGATTTAAAAAGAAATAAAATTGTTAAAATAAATTATACCTAGTGCAAACCGCAAAGTAAAGAATCCATTTCCTTTGACCTCGGTGAGTGCAAAATTCTTTGTTAGTTCTTGGAGCAATGAAATGAGTCCTCTATAGTATCATAATTCTAAGTTCGCTTAGAACAAAGCTAAAAGTGCTGGCATTTTATCCAATAGGTATTCTGTGTAATTCGAAAATCATTCGACCTTAAAAACATCATCATTACAAAAAGCTACGACCCCGAGTAGAAAATAACGTTGTTATTTTATTTCAAAGATCACCAACTCAAGTTGACTCATTTGCAGATACTATTTGACTCCGTGCCGGCATTTTACGTATTTAACATATCATTGTTTGGTGACGGTTGTACTTGGAAAACAACTGTTTTGATTTTACTTTAAAAGTACTAAATTCTAGTTGCTCCATTTCCCGACGCCATTTGACTCCAGGCATTTTCCGTAGTATTTAAAACATGCCATTATTTGACATACGACCGCGTGAAAATCCGCAACCTCCGCTGTATGGGTATTCCCCGACGCTTTAGCATGTAATCCCCACTGAGTGATGGTTGTCATGTCTGCCGTTGTCCGTGTCTGTTGCTGGAAATTATTATAATAACACATATTGACTTATATAGGAGACTGTTTGTTTTGCGTCCTAACACGCGAAGCGATCACGCAACCGCGATTTACCTTATATGAAAACGACTTTAAGTCAATGAAAATTAGAACATTATTCGCACGGGACAGAGTATCCACATATATCAATATTGTATTTTGTTTGAAGTATACAAATTATCATATGAATGCATAATTGAATTTTTTTGAACCTGCAGACACAAAAATGTCTATATATATAATATATATACATATACATAGATAAATGTTTAGGTAGGTACACTTAAATATTCAAAGATATGTGGATTGTTAATTTATTATCCACAACTTTATCATTTTGACGCAAGGCCTCTCACATTCCTTCAATTTAAAGCTTTCATTAAATTTATTAAAGATCACTGGTACCATATATTCAAGCGTTCGACCTCCATACTTATTTGAAATTGATCAATTGTAATATATTGATTCATTATATCCAAGTTGATAAAATAATGTGTCCCCAATGTGTTGGAATCCAACCAATCGTGGAAGGACAATGCTAATTGTGGAAGGACAATGCTAATCATGGAAGGACAATGCTAATCGTGGAAGGACAATGCTAATCGTGGAAGGACAATGCTAATCATGGAAGGACAATGCTAATCGTGGAAGGACAATTCTAATCGTGGAAGGACAATGCTAATCATGGAAGGACAGTGCTAATTGTGGAAGGACAATGCTACTCGTGGGAGGACAATAATAATTATAATAATATGTGTTTATTCCGGTGTGTGGGGAGGTTAGTGCAGTCCCACACATTCCATACAAAATATACATGCAATAGTTATAAAAAAATATATACATAAAGTTTAAGAAATAAAATAATAATACGATAGTAAATAAAATAACTACTAAAAATTAAATACATCAAAATAACGCCTTTAAAGTACTGCTATAATGCTAATCGTGGAAGGACAATGCTAATTGTGGAAGGACAATTCTAATCGTGGAAGGACAATGCTAATCGTGGAAGGACAATGCTAATCGTGGAAGGAAAATGCTAATCGTGAAAGGACAATAAAGTCTTTCATATTTTATAGATAATAGAAAAGAAGAATAACAAAAATAACAAACATAAAAGTACGACAAGAGATTAAAACGAGTCACAGCTAATTATTTATATTCTCGTGGCATTCTCATTTTTTCAATGTAATTATTCAAACAGTAGGAATTCATAATATGAAATTAAAAAAAGACACGGAAAAGAAGAATGATAACGTCATGGTCATGACTCATATTTTATTGCAACCTTATCCTTTTTTTTCCTCGACTTTTTCCAATGAAATTACATACTTAAATGTCATTGATTACAATAATGCCACTGGGAAATAATTATATTATTTGTAACAATAAGTAATTTGCTTGTACTTTTAAATGGAATGTTATTTTTGGTTTTTACTAGTGTTTGCGGTGTAATGAAAACACTTTCTCTTCACGTAAGAGAGGGCATTTTGGCGCTTGTGAGCAATTCTGCTAGAGATAGCACGCGACCTGACGCGACGCGTAACAGTTTAATACTAAATTAAAATACGGCAATTACCGTATCCCTTGCTTGTCACTTTGTTAGCTATACAACGTATCTAAGTTTGTTTCTAATGTCATTGTTTGTAATCTTCCTTGCAAAACGTTAAATAATAATAAATAAAAAAAATTATATAAATTTCTGAATTAAAATTTTTCTCAATAATATGCATTTGGACTGTTGTGCTTTTAACTTACTTTAATTTTTCTATTAGCCGTTTTGGTTTTGTCAGTTAAAAGCTTTTAAACGATTTATCTACTTTTAAATGTCAAAAACTCTTATTTGTTATATGTTAAGATCGGGAATGCGGTACCTAATTAAAATTATTTCCTTTTGTATTTTAGATTAAATATTAAAATTATGTTTTATGACACACAAAACTACATGAACGTTTCTTTTTCACATCAATGCTTTGCAGAGGTTATTTTATTTATGACGCTAGCCTAAAAATATCTTCAGCTGCATTGGTGACGCAGGGATTGAGCTTTTGATATAAATTTTAACAACGGTTTTTCAGTTCTGTTAGTGAAATCTACAATGGAGTCGAAAAGTTCTAGCTTTTTTTGTTGTTGTTAAGATTTAGTTTCAATTTTCAGTTGAGGTCTTGTATATACTTATGTGTAGGTATTTGGTGAAGAAACCGTATTTTGTCCCTAGTCTTGAACCTTCGTTACTTAACTGGCATTATGAGAATGCTTCAAAGACCCAATCATGTCTGATTACGTCTAAAAGGGATCGAAATGATAATCTAGGCTCCTTTAATGGAAGCAATCTTCCCAACAAGCCCTCCATTGATATGCTTGGTGTAACCTTAAGTGACCAGCTCAGAAGATGCTCTGAGGAACTAGCGTCATTAATCCCTTCAGCACCGGTGCATAGTTGGGAAACACGCCAAACACGTGCCCAATATTTGCACACGGTCGCCACTTGTCACTGAGAACGGATCGCTTTTACGACTCGTTCCGTATTCAACAGCTCGGGTGTGGAATGATCTGCCGGCCTCTGTGTATCATTCATCCTACAACATGGGTCTCTTCAAGACCCGAGTTTACTCCTTCCTATCACACAGGATCCCAAAAGATGATATAGGCCTTGAGGGAAATTATTTCCTTCAGGGTCTGCTGTGTGGAGTGGAGTTACCTTAAAGAAAACGAAATATCAGATCCTTTTTATTTGAAGATACAAACAAACTATGAATATAATTTATATACCTAGGAGATTTTGATACTATTTTTTTGATTTTGGTAAACAAGTTAGATTATGCTGATCATTTCCGATTGATGAAACACGAGATCATTTTATTTAACTCGCTTTAAAAATCAACAAAGATGATAAAAAGTGACCTTTAACAAGACAAAAACATATTAATGCTAATTTTCTAATCTTACTCAAAAATCTGAAAGTGAACAGATTATTACAGAGCAAAAGCACGTCCATTTTTGATAATTATGTGACACAAATTAAAAATAAAAAAAACTTTAAACACAATGGCACATTGAAAAATTTGAACAAACAATGCACATTATGTCGCTGAATAACTACACCTTGTATTGCCACACTCGTAGTTGCACGAAGCACTTCAATCTGTTCTAAATCATTTGCCATAACTAATATCTGGAACCTAAGTAGTAGCTACCCGTCTGCTTAGTCGTCGTACCTGAAAGAATTTTTGATTTAATAAAATTCTCTTGTAATTCGCTTACATACCGTAGAGCGTTAACCGAGCCGTGGATGGGCCGGTGATCCAGTGACGGAAGCACGTTTGTCACGCGCAAGAGGTCCGAGATCCGGAGGTCTTCCTCTGTGTTCTGTGTTCTGCTTGCCGGGAGGTCCGCGCGTGGGAAGAGTCCTCCACCGAAACGGGGACCAGCATGACTGAAGCTGTCACAATGTCGGGTACTTGCCTACTACCTTCCAGGAGGGACTCCTTCCGCATACCTTCATCTACGGTGCAGATGACGGTAAACACTGCAGAGGGCTACGAATCTCTAGGCTTTTCATAGTGTTGAGTTTTTTTTTAACTCAACGCCATCTGTGGCTTCATGACTTGTACACTGGTCATCCATTTAAAATACCATCGTTATTGAATGTGTTTCTCCAATGTACGTATATATATATTTTCTCTTTCTTGCAGTAACTAAGCCTATAGATGATAAAATTAAATACCTAAAAAAACACGTGTCAGTGGTAAGCAGTCCATAAAAGCTGAAATGCTGTGCCTACCCTAAGAAAAAAGCACCATTAAAATATAATGAAAAATACAACAAATTCCCGATGAAAACTTTTTTGCATGAATTTGGCAAGGAACTTCTGCGCTGGTTTATTTAGTTGGCCATCAGCGGAAGGTGACAATAAAATGACCGTTTTCAAATATTCAATGCACAATTCATACCAATGCAAGCATTTTTTCTTAGTTCTTACTTGTAGCTCATTTATTCAGCTGGCCACGACACGCGGAAGATAAATGGCAACATTCATATTATACATTCAATTCACAATTTAAACCCCAACTTGAAAAACTACACACAACTTACTTTCGATAATAGATCATTGCACGACACTGCTAATTGATAATAGGTATCCTCAAAAATAAACCGTCAGAAAGTACCAATTTTATCTGTAGGTTGCTGTGAATGTTCGGTTTGTGATATGTATTTTTTTTCAATTTGATAACGATTTTTGAACATTATTTAATTGTAATCATAACCATCAGACAGGACCAATTTTATCTGTAGGTTGCTGTGAATGTTCGGTTTGTGATATGACTGATATGTATTTTTTTTTTTCAATTTGATCACGATTTTTGAACATTGTTTGTTAGTAATGTCACCGACGATCGATGTGCTAATGCTATGTACACGTGCCAAGTGATTTTCACATCAGTGGTAGAGTCTGATATTTTATATTAAACAAAAAATGGTGGCGCTGAGATCGTTGATTATTGTATGTTTAAAAAAGTACAATTGTCCGAGTGTATATTTTACATTAAATTAGTGATACTTCCCCAAAGGAGATCATTATTTTATGTTTAAACTTGTATTAATATTTAACGCTTTCATTTTTTGTATCAGAATTATTCTTATTTTATTAGTATTCTGTATATTCCTAATGAGGAAAACATCGTTTTCGAAACATGCTGATAAGTATATATTTATAAAGTGGTGATTACAAAGTAATTTTAAATTAATTTAGTAGATTAATTATTTCAAGGAGTCTACTATTAATGGACTTATTTTCTTAAATAAATAACTAACTAACTAACCATCACGCCGTTTCCCCGCAGGGGTAGACAGAGAGGACAGACCGCCAAACAACTCGATCTTCGCATACACTTCTTGCTTCATTCACATTCATACATCGTCTCATACATTCTGACATGTTCCGACTCAAGTATTTGATTCACTTGATCGTGCCATGTCTTTTTCGGACGTCCCCAGCTTCTTCTTCCATTCACATTCGCGTCATACATTCCCCTTATTTTCTTAATAGTTTGTTTTACTTTTTCCTAATCTGTATGTTATCCAAGGTATTTTGTATTCTGTCTATGTATATATTATATTTTTCAGTATTTTACTCACTTCTCAAAACTTTTACAAAATAACAACAAAGCTCACTTTATGTTTTTCACCCTTTTACTCATTTTTTTATCTCTTCTCCTTTTTATTTAGGATATTAAAATTCCTTTAATCTGGAAACACGCTCAGCCTAGTGAGGTGGTTTATACCAAATCTATATATATATTATGTTTTATTTTATATATTCATACATGCAGGGTGTATCAGCACGTACCCGACAGACTTTAACCAACGATTTCTAAACATATTTGGAGTAATTTTGTTGTCCGATGACATTTTTTGTTAATTGAAAAAATTTCATCACACGTCACCATTGGGTAAAACCTAATGCATTCCAGCAGCACAGTGCAGACTAAAAGGAGACCGTATAACGTGATCCGTTTCGACGTGTAGCAGTGTGATCAGTGGCGACGTCTGATAGAAAAAAGCATTATAGGTACTATAAAATTCATTTTAGCAAACAAGACTGAAATCATAGGGAAAAACAAAGCGAGAAATAACCATCTGTTCAAATAAAAGCTGACACGAATAACATTATATATATTTTTTAAACTCATCGATTCAGTAAACAAACACAATGTAATCCGTCTTCCAGAGGGTAATAAACCAACCCAAAAGTAGTTTTTAAAAACATAATAGTAAACAGTACCGTCAGCAATAAAACAAATTTCAAGTCATAAATAAAAACAATATTAGAAAGCAATGAGACTCACTCCTGACATCGATGCTATACTAGTATATACCATAGGTTTAGTTTTAATTGTGCCAGTCTGACAGTGCCTGTGATAGGGTGAAACCTGTCCGGTCGAAAATAAATAAGTGGAAAAAGTTACAAAGTTTTTTTAATCAAATGAATTCATTTTAAAATGGAATTCCATCTTGAATTGACATTTTCAAAATTAGAACTAATTGTATCTACATGTTTCATTCAAAATATTCTCAGGTATCATTGGTTAAAGTCTGTCGGGTACGTGTTGATACACCGTGTATGCATTACTCTATGACCAAAGGTAAGCTGTGTGTAGTTTGTCAGGTATGAACTGCGGGATTAATATTTGATAGTGACTATTTTTTACGATCTTCCGCTGATTGATTAAATGAACCCAACTGATTAATGAGCATTCAGTAACTTTACTAAATTCATAAGGACTCCAAATTTAAATTAAGTGAAGGTGTATTTTTTCCTATCTAAACATTCGTCTCAAACTATCAAATTCCGTTAATTCGACGACGGACGCAAGAAATTACTCCAAGGCAAAAAAAAATCTCTTGGAAAACGTAGTATTTCTCCGGATTACACTTATAATCTGTGTCCAATGACCAAACTGAGAAATACAATGTTTTTTTGGCATTAGTCGTAATGACACGCCTGTTTGGTCATTTAACACTTTTTTGCTTTTAAGATAAGTCGTGGAATGTAAAAAATAATCCAATAAAACGGGTAAATAGAAAATTGTTTGCTGGTAGGAACAAATCATTTTTATTTTACAGTTGATAATGCCTTCGGAAGGCGAAACAGCTGTAACGCATAATAATAATTACCTAGCAGAATGTTTTTTTGATAAATAAACCTTTTTTTTTTAATTGAAAAGAAAATTAAGATAAACATCACCTCTCAGAAATATCATAATTTAATTTCAGAAACAGTATTTAAAAATACGACAAAGAAGATTTGGTTCTTTCTGACGGAAAATCACATAAGCCAACATCACAATTCAATTTGAAGAAAATATAAAAAAAATGGCGCAGTTTCCCGCTAAAACTAACAGCTTTGATCCCAGAAAAGATCAAATATTTTCCATTCAGCCACTAAAAGTATTTTCAGATTCATTGTGGTTTTTCCTCAGCTCGTAAAACCAGAAATCAAAATGGATTTATGACGCCAACTAAAGAGTGCTGAGAAAATAGTAATTTGGAACAGGGGGGTAGTAAAAATCCCATTTCTGATACCATTTGTACGTGTTGACAGGAAGACAAGAATGTAAATGCACTTTGTAAAAAAATATCAAGAAATATCAACCCCTATTACTTTGTACACTATTTTTAGCGTAGCCTTTTGATGAATGGTAAGAAATAAGAACATTACTGAAATCGGTACGTTTTTAGTCCAACCCAGGTTGGAGAAAACGGCCCGTGACCAAACACTTCTAGAAACACGTAAAGCCAATATTTGCCATTTCTCCAAAGGGACGAAGGGCGGCCTGAAAGGAGGGTGGGTGACCCTACTAAGTCGATAAGGAATAACACTGTGTTTCGTTTGTGTTCCTATTTATTTGGATGTTGATGGTGTGGGAAAAAAATCTTGAATATTTGGACGGTTAATACCAGTACACTACGACTGTTTTAACAGAACAAAACGGTACATGGTTAAAACACTGATACTGTCTTCACAGTGCGTTATTGACGTCGTATTTATACATAGGTACCTATCCGAATATTACATAATTGGGTACCAATTGTAAGAAATGTTAACTATTTCTTGAAATATGCAGTAGATACTTATAAAAAACTAATATAATGAAAGTATGTAGGTAAATACGAAATTCTGAAAAAGAAATACGGATTAATATCTAAGTTTTATTAAATACGGAGCGTTTACATTTTTAAAAATAAGTTTTGAAGTAAACCAAATTTAATAATGTTATTATTTATTTATTTATACATATATATACGCCATAAAAATGGCTTTTACATTACAGTGATTTGGACAATTTATGAACATTTTATTACAAGTACAACAACAAATTTGCTCTCTGATTTTTTCTATTATATCAGATAGAAAGGAATTAGCTTTGATCCCAAAACATATAAATGTTTGAAAATAAGTATATTATTAAGTTCTTCAAGTTTTTAATCATTGTTACAGCTATTTGGGGGTTCAAAGCCATTTTCAAATTGTGTTTAGGCCACATTGAGACGACTCGTATGATTTTCTTTACTCCCATCCATTTTATATTTGGACGGTGTTTAAAATGATTTATTACCGGTGAAACCGATTTACTTATTACTAATTGCGATAATTAAAAATTCTCCATTCTGTGAGGTATTTACAGTTGAAAGCTGTTTTCCCGACGTAAAGTACTTTCTTAATTGTTTTATAATGACGTTAATACTATTTAATTCGACGAATTTAATATTTTTGGTAACTCTCTAATTATTTTTAGGAATTATATTGGTAGGTATCGTGAATATACTCGTACTTAAGAGTGAGGAACAAATAATTATTCTTCCTTTATTAATTAGATTTATATTTGGATCATTTGCTCATCTATTAATTTCTAATTGCCTAAGTAAATTAAATGTTTAAAAAAATGTATAAAAGTAAATTAAATGGAGTTCTATTAAATAAACACAATAAAAATTATTAAACAGAGTCGGTACTCTTAATTTCACCAATTTTTTCGTAAAACCACTACGACGAACTATATATTTTTAATTGTACCACACCCCTAAGTGTAAGAGTTGACTCAGTAGAACGGTTTAAAGTCGTGCTATTTTCTTACTTTACCTATTTCATGAGCTAATTTTGATTCATGAAAAGTCTACAAAACAAATCGGTGGTTGAAAATTGAAAGCACTAAAAGCAAACCGAACAAAATGCCATAAGTGAACTTCAAGTATAGAGTGCAAATATTTGCCGTAAGCCAGTGTTCATTTTCTTTATACCTTTACAATTTTTCTTCAATTACTTTCCCATTCTTTTCCGATCTATTATGGCGGTTTTTCTAATGCCTTCTATTTTGCTATTCCGAATGATAATCTATTCAGTAGTTAGGCTATCTAATATTGATTCCTTGATATCAAACAGAATTCCATCACAAAAGAATGAATAATAATCGTAAAAAAGCGGGTTTTTTTCAATTCCCCTAGAATAGTTAATCCCCATTTTCCTCATCGTAAAAGCTTCGAATAATATTTATTGTTCTGAAATATGTTTCCCGGACAAAAACCTTTCAGGGGTAGTGCCTACACCACCCTTCATTATTCCCTTTGTCAGGGGAAAACCTTTTCATAATATAATTTTCTTAGGGTACCTACTTCTTCCGCCTTCTAGAAAATGTAGAGTTAATAGAAGGGGGACAATGGCCGGTGTTGGTTGGGCGCCTATTGCTTATGCGTTATGTGGCAGTTTTATGGCGAAGATATTACCGTCTGTATGCATTTTCAATTTTCTTTAACAAACCCCTTTATTCACGTACCTCAATACCTACCTAATAATCATCGTGCGCAAGTGATATCTACTAGCAACTATAACATTTATGGATACGTAGGGGTAGGTACTAAAATAAAGGAGTAGGTACCTATATATTATGTGTAGTGATAATATTCTGATTAGGTACATTTTTTCTATAAAGTTATAATTACGAATAAAACCAAATTAATTTCGGTAACTTAGTTATTTTAGTGTAATCAAAGATAAGCAAGTTGAAATAATTTCAATATGAAAATATAACAATTCTGCTAAAAAATATTAGTATTTTTTTTTTTATTATCTATGAATACCGCACAAGAGTCCCAACTGTGTGGAGCCAGTGAGACTATGGCATTCCCAATTGGGGAATGTTGTTAGGCTGAAGGTATTGGGGAGGGGAAGGAGAAGGGGAAGAGGGAGATGGGGAAATACCTGGCTATTCAGATCTGGTCACCGAATACGGCTAAAAGCCATTTCAAGCAACGTTTCAATTCTGAATGGTGGTCTTTCACCAGGGCGATACTGAGAGTATCTTCCACTGTGGAACGTGCGCATATATACTAAATATTATTTTTAAATTAATTAATTGTGATAATTAACAGCACCAATTAATTAAATAAAATTTGAACTCGCGACCTTCGGATTCGTAGTCGAGAGCCTTACCCCTCGACCATGAAGGCCGTCTATAATACGAGTATGCAATAATAAACATTAATTACGTTATCCTTACAATAAATTCTTTGGTAACTATAATATATCTATTGGTCCCTGTAAGAACAAAAAAAAAATTAAAAAATCCTAAAAGACCCTCCACACAGCATCCCCAAAGATGATATAGACCTTGAGCGAAATTATTTCTCTCAGGGTCTCCTGTGTGGAGTTACTGTAAAAAAAACTAGTACTGATGAAATCTTCAACAAACTTAACATTATGTCAATAAAACAATTATACTCTAAAACGATACTGCTTTACATTCACAAATACAAAAAAAAAACAAGAAATAACAACAATCACACATATTAGAAACACTAGATCTCAAAGTCAAAAACACATAAAACAAGGAACCACAAACACAACATTTTGACAAAAAAAACTTCTTATACTATGGTACTAAACTATACAATAAAATCCCACTCTCCTTAAAACAACCATAATAAATTTAAAAATCAAATAAAACACTGGATACGTCACATAGGTAGATCTGAAATAGAAAATATATTAACACCAAATACAGACTAACACCGAAACCACTCAACTGCACTTAAAATACCTCACCCAATATTTATTTTAATATTTTTCATCAATTTAATATAACGTAATTTAATCTTTTGTAAATGAAATCCTCAGCACGGGAAATCCCAGCGAGGATATCATTATTTATTATTTTGAGGTAAAAAAAAAAAAAAAAAGATAATAAAACATTATTTTATATTGTGGTATTATAAATAGATTCTGATTATAGAGTAAATGTGTGATATGACTGAATAATCATAAACAATTATGTAATCCCCCGAGAAGTTTATGGGTACCTACCTAAACCAAAAATCTTCACAAAAATATAAATATTTTTGACATTTACAACTGTTATTTTTAAATTCAAATTACTAAAATTTACGAGGCTGAAATAAATGCGTTGGGGAATATCTACAAATAACTATTAACTGTGGCATTGTTATGACAAGGTTCTAAAGGCGCCCAGTAGAAATATATATCACGCATTAAGGGCATGCAAAATCATTTCAATGTATTCTACTAATTTAATGGTCCGCGTGGAAATATGTCTCTGGGGTTGGCGATTCGTTACCTCCACCTCTCACCAACCCCGCTTCCAACTACCCCCTTTCAAATGAATTATTCTTCTTTTTGTAAATCAGCCCCCAAAAGTGATATGCGTGTCTAATTTAACGCCCCATCTTCACAACGCCTAACAATCACAATGGGAAGTAATGCCATGGAAAATAAATGTCTTTTCCAAAAGGGTGTGCTGCACGATATGGCCTAGGAAGTGCAACGAAAGTCGATAGAATTTCCATTGATAAATATCATAATAAAGATTATAATTAAACTTATACTACCCACAAATTGTTGAAATTTACAAAACTCTTGGCGTTATGGCTACAGCGAGGGATAAGAGTCGCAAAGAAGATCTCTTCCAATCCAAACTCCACATCCCCTTACACTCCCAATCTTCAGTAACTTTTTTACAGGTCCCCAACAAACGTAGCCTTCAAAATCCCGAAAAGCTCACCACCAATGATTAAAGATATTTTCCAGTACAACTCTATCAATCTTCTAAAGCAAAAACCTTAAAACAGTAAGACAAAGTGCTCAAAAACTGACAACTTTCTTCGTCAAAACCTGTTCTTACCCTTAGGAAAACGAACCTTAAAAAAAATAATAACAGTGTTTGTCAAAATGTATTTTTTTCGCGAAATTGGTAAGGAACTAGTATTCTAATTTACTTAACCCTTATCACTCCATTATTTTTTAATATTTGTTGTCAGCCAACTCTAATTTAAAAAATGTCAAAATATTAATTTTTTGATAGGCACTTACAAAAGGGTTATTTTATAGTAAAACAAAAACGGAAGATAGTCAAAATCTTATTAAAACGTGAATTTCAATGTTTGTATTGAATAATCACAAGAAACAACGTCACGTGTCAAGTTTTGCGATCGAAAATACACCGCGCGGCCACATCTTATCTTGTCGGCCGCCAGCCGACAACTGGGTTGTAGCGGACAAATAGTGATGTCGGCGGGCACCCGACAAAGGATTGGAAAGGGTTAATTGGCCACACAAATCATCGAAAGATGATAATAAATTGGTCATTTTCAAATATATAATGCATAATTCATATCCGAACATGAAAAAGTCCACACAGCCTACCTTTCGCCATAGAGCAATGCACTCCACTGTGAAAAATGTAATCTTTGACAAAAAATCAAGAATACACTATCATAATCTCCTGCCAACAATCCTAACACGAACATGAAACTGATCTATTGTTATATTTTAAAAATGAAATGGATTTTTACGAATTAAGCACAAAAGCAATCAATCAATATGTTTAGTAGAGAAATGTTTAATGAAACATAAAATAAATACACATTCCCAGTAATTCGTCCACACGCTAATCTTATGCTCCACAACAATGTTATTACCTGTAGGTAAATGTTATCGTGATTTCGGTAAAAAAATAATTAAATATATTGTATTATGCAGTACAATTTTAAGTTGGTGTGTTGATATATACGACATTAAAAATGGACCTTTTTATTCTTGACTGAATTACTTACTTTTTTTTTTGGCGGTGGGAAGCCAAGTTTCACCCATTGGCGTAACACAAGGGGGCACACAAAAGTAAATTGAACCGAATCGCATGTGAAATCAGTACAGCGGTCGGAGGGTCGGGGGGTCAGGGGGGAGTAAACATTTATTCCCTGGGAGTGGCACAGGCCAGTGTTCAAATATGTAACATTTAATGAATGCCTAATGTACGAGTTTATAAATGAGATTTTATGGAGAGTGGGGAACAAACGACATCTGAGGGAATACTTCGAAGCTACGGTCATAATTATACCAGACTTGATGCCTGCTCTATGATAGCTTTGTTCCTAGATGGTAAATATATCTCATCTACCACGCCCAGGCGAGTCAATCCTCTTTAACAAGAGAGTAATTAACACATGTTATCATTGTATACATTAAGCCCGTGCATGTGTGCTGCTCGCTGCTAAATCATTAGTTTCATAGGATTATTAATCTATTTGATTCATTATCATGAAAACATTTTGCAGGTGTATTTTTACGGAATGAAAAAAAAATGGTCGAGTAGAGCGGGATAAATGGGTAGAGTGGGCAGGATAAATGATAGTGATAAATGTGTAAAACCAAATACCGTAGAAATATTATAATAATACGCACAGCTCCTGACATTTATCTTATATTGAGATGGCAACACTCTACGCCAGCGCACCTAGCGGCGGGAGTATGCGAAATTTGGTTTTTCCATACATTTGAATAGATTTTCTGTGAAATATATTATTTATAATTTATAGAGGCGGTAGTGCAGCATGTTGCCAGTATTTTGATGTCTATGATATTTGATTACACGCGTAGCTTTGTAAAAATGTCTACCGCCTCTAGCCGTCCGGGTTATTAATTGGCTTCCAGACTGTATTGTTATTGTAATAAATATTTTATTTTCTTTGTAAACAATTTAGACAGTGCGCGAGCAGGGAGGCTTTAAATGTTAATACAATCGTTATAGCCTATTAAAAAATATATTTATATATACATGAGGAAAAAAGGAGTAAAATCATATGTAGGTAACCTAATATTTATTTATGAATATATTTCACAGAGAATCTATTAAAATGTATGCAAAAAAAAACAATTCGTACAACTCGGGCCGCTAGTTAGCATGTCGCCATCAATTATCAACAGCTGGAGGTATTGTCCCGTCTCAGAAAAGACATCGTCTAGTGAGAAGGGTAAAGTACATGTAACTGTATAAAGTTATATGCCAATAAACGCCCGGGTTGCCGGCAATGAAATGTAAAAATGTAGGTAATGTCATTTAAGAGTAAGTATTTGTTTTCACATAGATTTATGGGATTACGATACGATGGACGAACTATGTAGGTTTGATGTTTGTATCGTGTAGTTCTACCTACTTGAATTATACACTATGTTGTGTAACCAAAACTCGAAAAGCAACTTCACCGAAAGAGAATTTCATCCAATGGGTAGTCATTAGATACAGAGTTATTACCCTTTTCTTTTTGGAACGATAGGTAGATACAGTCTGACATTTAATAGTAGACAAAGATTAGGGCGATTGTGTTTTAAATGGTATCATCACCAAGATGCCTCATATAAAAATTATTATATTGTTTAAAAAAGCAGAATGGACAATTTAATGTATAATTTTTTCTCCATTATTTGCAAGGACGATAATTTGATGGAAAGGTGATTTTTTTGAATTTCTGAAAATTATGTTTCGATATAACCACGTATTAAATGTTAGATAAATAAAAACAAAATCATGATTCACTGACTGAAATTATAATTTAAAAAAGTGAACAAATAAAATATGAGGTTTTGCGTTGATTCTTTAAAACAAACTGTCGAATGCGAATATATGAAAATATTTGAGTATGAAGAGTTTCATAGACGAAGTGAGTAGCTATGTGTTCTCATAACGAAATTTCGTAGTTCCAAAATAGTAAATATCTACAATTGAATGCCAAGCTATAATTTAATGCAATCGAAGATTACCCGTGGAAACAAGGACAGCAGCACCCTCTAATCTCAAATATTAAAATCATATTTCATTCATGAAAATTGTACATCCATAGACAAATCTCGTAGATAAATTATTTGAAAATGGAAAAAATAACGATTTTTATAGACACTGACGTCTTTGTTTCTGTCCCCTCAAATGTTTATCATTTAATCAAAAGTTTGTTGTTGCCATAAAAAACTTCAAATGAACAGATAAAAACACTAATCCCCTCTTGCTGAAGTAGCGGCAAACGATATTATACAAAAAAACCTTCCCTTTTACAAGCCATCTTCCATTGTAATTAGAATTTAGAAGCACCACACACGCAAGCGCAACGGTTTCCTAAAATGGTTCCCTCCTCGCTGTTTATATATGAATTAATAGATTATTCGCCACGGCCCAGAAGCCGGGCACAATGGCTGAGAATCAGATAAGATCTATAAGCGTTAGGGTGTGTGGGTTATTTTAGGTTTTGGTTCTTTCCTAGTTTCCTCGCAGTTTATTTGTCGTTAGGCTGGCCCCCAAATTCCCGTAATGTGTGTATAATTGTCTGTGCCCCCCTTTACGTTGGTGACAACGGGGCTGTCAACATTGACAAGAATTGGACACGCGGTGGCTGTCATTTTTTTTGGCCGCCATTTATATTGTTGACTTCACATCTGATTAATGCGATTCATTTGTTCAATGGAAAAAAATGTTGTTACGTTTAAAAATGCTGTGATAAATGAAAAATTTATCTGGCGCTGTATAACGGTGAAATTTATTTTGTAACAGTTTTTCATATCGACTGTGAAAAGCGTGATTGGAAAAACGGTCATTATTTGCAAAGTTTTTGGGGAGCATTAAATTAACTTTTATTTATATTTGCGTTAAAGCGTACATGTATCTAATGTTTAAGTAGGTACTTACCCACGTAATTTATTTTTACTACACTCCATTGGTTAATTTATTACATTTTCTTTCTCAATATCCACAATATTTTATAGCATTCAGTCATGAATAAATAATCAATACCTTTCAGAAAAAAAGTGATTGAAACAAAGTATTTTTATAAATTATGTTTAACTGATACTCATGCAGATACCTAACATATTTCACGCTCAAGTTCATCGATGCAAGGAAGTTTAATTTAATTTTTTTCTTCAGTATCGATTTCAATTTACTCAATGATTTTCATGAATTTTAACCATAAAGTTTATATGGAAATTGCCTATTTATACCTTTTAGTGGCCCTTTTTAGCTTATTCTCAAATATTTTTATTGATTTCCCACCGAGAAACTCCAATGAAAAATATAATGACTTTAAAAATATAGATTCATTATGTAGAATTATGCCTAGAATTTATAAATCATTATTTAAAAGTGCATACAAAAACAGCTCATCAAAACATCGTATTATGTTGGTACCATTACATTTGGAACATCTGACGTCATGTGAGCATTCTGTATTTGGATTTTAAACATGTATTTTTTTTTAGTTTTGGCAAAAATTTTACTTAATTTGGGTGACTTTAAGCTCAATAAATGTTGTTTAATAAAAACAACTATTATTCATTAAACAAATTAGAGTATTTATGATCAAACCAATTATCAATACGGATAATATGATAATGCTAAATCATGATAATGGTCAATAATATTATTATTCTTTGAGTTAATGTTTCTAAAAAGGTGCATAATTTGATTACTTAAATTTAGTTATGGTTTACCATGAATAGAACATACAATTATGTACGGTAAAGCTCATCCTTGTATTGACATTTGACATTCTATCCTCAAAACTGAACAAAACCGACCTGCAATAGATTTGGAGCGTTTTGGAGGCCTTTGAAAAATTGAAACTTTGATAATTATTTTAACTATAAAACTAACTGGAAAATATTGGTATTTCAATTTGGACGTCATTATTAATAAAAAAATAAAATATTTAAAAAATGGACTGGAGCTCCTTATTCTCTGAGACTATTTAAAAAAAAGGATCGTTTCCAGTTAGGTTAAAATATATTGAAGCCGTAAACATTTTAATTCGAATGCTCATCTGTTCGATTATTTGAATTTGAAATGACTTGTACCTACCTATTTGGAAGATAAAACGTGAATGAAAACATTTGAACAAAGAATTACATGCGGGTTTTCTCAGTTGTTCCACGTCTACTGCTGTGTTATATTTCATCGAGTCGGACAGTTGAATCTACCGCCATTGTGTCCCTTCAGTCCAGTGTCATGGCCGCCGTCGACAGAAGTGTGACCAATTAGAGACCGTTTAATTTTCCGCCTTGCCGCCAAAAAGCAACGTAACAAATGCGCGCGCATCGATAATTTTGTCTATGACTTCTTATTGTCAAAATGAGAATAAAAAAGAAGAAATCTTCTTGAATAGGTAACCATTCTACAACTGTAAATATTGTGGTAAATGTGTCATGGATGAATACATGAAAGAACTTACCGCCTTGGAATACATAAATAAATATTATTCATAGCCGTGTAATAGGAAACGTTATTAATATCGACACGGTTGACTATAATGCGTTTACTGTTCACAGTTAAAAATAATTTGTTAACGTTTATAGACGTCATGTTTCGGGAAAATACTGGTTTTGACCAGGCCAGTAAATAATAGTATCGATGAGATAAAAGCAGGAGGAAGTAGTAAATCCCAGCAAACATTAAGAAAATATGTAAATAGCACTGTTTCAGTAAATCTTAGTTTTAAAAAAACTCTACAGAGAAAACATTTTTTTTATTTTTAAGTGAACAAAAAAAAACAATGCATTAAATGTAAATATTAATATAAGTTTGTAATTTCCTACAGGATCAAGGCAGATACAAGTATTTAGCCCTCTGTCGCAACACTTGTAGCGACGTCAAAGGAATTGAGAAGGTTGATTCGGGTGATGATTCTTCAAGCTATGAAATCGATGATTAGATACTCAGCACCGTGTTTTGGTACTGTGGGTTACTTGAACATAGTGCCGAAATACGTAAAAATTTTTATTATATGGTATTGTTACCCACATAAGACGGACCAAAAAGCCAAAAAGTATAAATACACTCTACAAAATATGACTACTTAAAAGAAGATTTAAAAAAAAAAACAGAATAAACTCAATGAAAAATTTCACCTGAGAGAAAAAACGGACCGATAAATTAACCAAAGAGAAAAAATAAGCAACAATATGAGCGAAGAAAATACAGCTGAAAACATGGATCTTTTTAAGGGAATAGTCAATAATTAAAATAATGTGGGCTATGCACGCATCAGTGAACAAAGTTTATAGGTAACAAGGTGGGGTCAGAACATTATATTGGGTAAGTACAATAAATATTATACTCAGCGAAAACGTTAAACGATCGCGAAGGGTTACAATGGTCACAATACACCGTAAAGCGTCCTGACAATAGCGGCCACAAAGCCAAAGAAACAAACTAATATTTTTATGACACATTCAGGCTTCGGCAATCCCGGCCGTGATTTGTGACAGGACTCCGCAATCTTTGTCAATATTTGACAGAAGCATTCTTCATCTCGTTTCCGATCCGTAATACGGCCCCGCCAACAATGGCCAGCCATAATAAGCCTCCGACAATGTATGGATGTATGAAACATGAATGCATGGAGGTATGAAGGTATGAAGGTACTGAGTGTCGGTGAGATGGGACCGTTTGTGCGGGAGACAGCGGGGCAGTTCACGCTGATTATACTGCAATATTTGTACGGATGTTTGTATCATTGTTCTGGGCGCGATGAGTTTGTTTTGGATACTGGGAGATACACTCGAGAATCTCCTTGAAATGATGTTAGGTAGGTGGGAGATGTAACGTTGTCGATTCGGTAGTCTGGAAAATCACCAATATCAAACTTACCCATAGATTTCGGATCTGGATAACATGTCTAATATCATCGCGTTGAAAACTTTGAAGTAGTTTTCTTCAAAGGTGGGGCTAGCTCAAAAATTAATTAATAAGTTCCTACATACAAGGTTGTAATCCTTACTTTTATTAGAAAATTAAAACAATCTCTGTGCTTTTCAATATTTTTAAGAATGACCTAATGAAAGGAGGTATTCAAAAAAATATTATTTCGCGGGTAAAAATACAAAGCAACTTTCATTTGTTCGGGAAAATCATAAAAAAACTATCTACCTACAGGCAAATCATTTTAAAGAGCGCACCGTTGAATGTATTTGTGCACACCGATATTATCCCGAGCAACCGTCAATCTGGTTCGAACTAAGTAGATCGGAATGATAATATTTGGATACTTGGTGCGTTTCGACGTTTGTCATAATCTTCAAATATTGTTCTTGTAATTTTAAGTCGAGATAGTTAAGTTAAAATGGAGTTATAAATAAAATCTGGTCCTGATAAACGAAGGAAGTTTTATACAATCTTGAATAGGAAAATAAATAAAACATGACTACAATTTTTACACCACCACAGTTGCCAAATTAACTGGCTTTTCCATGTTCGGAGAACGGTGTCGGAAAATAAATGTTTTCTGGAGAAGCAAAAAAATAAAAATAAAATGTTATAATTATTTAGTTTTTAGTGATAGTTAAAATGAAAATATGATAAATGGTTATCGAAACGTGAAACGTTAAAAGGGTAATTAATAAAAAAAAAAAAAAAAAATCATCCAAAACACCTCTACACAAGCAAGAATCTCTTTATTCTGATTTACCTGTATTTGAGTTTTATGCCAGGGAACATAATATAGACGATACAATAAATACCTACGTTTTTGTTTATGTAGGTAACTGCATTTTCTATCATTTTCCTCCTTGAGGTACCTACATATTTATTATAATCTATAATAACAAGTGCATGGATAAGTCAAGTAGGTTAGTTCTTATACTTACACTACTTCACGTGATGTTCCGAGTCAAGTAAGTAGAGTGTGGGAAGAAAGGTAGATAGCCACATATTGTAACTAACATTACTATTAGGTATCTACTCGTATGTTGCCATTAGCGGCGTCTGACTTTATTTTATTGTGTATTTCTCTATTCTTAAAGATTTACGAGACAGTATTTATCTATTACAGTTTTTCTAAAGGTAGGTTACCTATCCAAACCATCAAAAATATTTTTGTAGATAGAGAAATTTTTTTGATATATCTGTATTTTTATAAAAACTATTTCTATTTTGGTATAAAGTAGTCGCTTTGTGGTTTAAATTAAATCGGATGTATCCAATAGCCCAATATTAGGTATATTTCCTACAAACTCATAAAATTTCCCATTATCCCTTAATCACCTGTTCAGATGTTTCTTGGCAATCCATTATGTACACATCTCTTCTATCTCTGTTACGTTAGATTTCTATTTCATGCCATCTCATTGTTTCTTTCTTCTACGTTATGTTTTGTCTAAATCTATTTGTATATATAAACAATAAGTACGTAATTTAAAAAATAAAAGAATAACTTTGTTTGCATCACTTTTATTTTATACTTTTGCCGACCGGGTTTCGCTACTACCGTAGCTTCTTCAGGGCAGTATACAACTAAACTATGAACTAAGATACACATGTGTTATAGATTGATAAAAACAGGCGAGTGGAGGGCCAAGGGTGGGAAATCAGCAGGTACCTGCTGACCGGGAAGTGTGTGTACTTTGTTGGGAATAATTTAAGAATTGGACTTTTATTTAAATTTATTTAAGTATGTATTTTTTTGATCATTTTAATTTTGTACTCTGCTGATGCTTGTGTTAAGCAAAACCGGTCAGTTATAAACAAAGTGATCGTTTTATTTAATTTGTTTCTATTTTATTCAATGACAATCTTTATCAAATAAACCTAATTTAAGTGGGTACCGTCTTCCTTTTATTTCTTCTTCATACCTTTCATTCTGGTCGGTTTCTAAAAACCATATTTTCTTTCACTTCAGCACAATGCGTGTCTAGAGAATCCTACTTAGTTAGCAAATATATTATAAAATTTCCCCTTTTCCCCGCCTTCCTCTCCCCCTTCTCCCTCCCCTCCCTAATACCTTCAGCCTCACAGCATTCCCCAATTGGGAATGCCATAGTCTCACTGGCTCCAGACTTGGGAGCAGTTTGGAACTCTTGTGCGGTATCATATAAAAAAAAGAAACCTGCATAAAAAACTTAGAAAAAATTGGAACATAATATACGAATGATCAAACATGGGTAGGCAGAAAATATAAATAAGGTTTTTTTTTCGATCATCACGATTACCTATCGTGGACAAAACTTTTTATGGCTATTTTTATTAGGCGATCATTTATTTCTCTATACGCCACTGGTGGTAAGGTGGTCACATAAAGATTTCAAATTGAACACCTCTCCATAAATATGATTTTCCAGTCTCATTATCTTCCTCTTTAGCTACCCACAATTCCGTGTTTCCGTTTTACAGTTTGCTATAAAACCTCATTAAAGCTATCAAAATTTATATACCTAATTCAATTAACTTATAATTTGAAACAATTTTTTTAATGTTATTTTCCACACGTGGGTATGGGTATTGGGCAAGTACTCCAGGGAATTAAATTAAACTTAATAGCTTGCGGGCACAGTGCCTACTGAAAGCCACTTAAGTGTTTTATACAAATTTAATAGTCTATGATTTTCCTAATAACTGCGCGAAATTATTTCCTTAATCGTTAATTATAATGAGGGAGGTGCGCACAGTGGGGTAATATACACAGAGTATGGTCGTAAAGTTTCACTCAATCAGATTTAGTTAAATATATGCATGTTTGTTTTTTTACTCATAATAACGGTGGGAGTTAATTATTTTTAACGATCTGCAGTGTTTACCGACAGTTAAAGTTAACAGAATCTTAAATAATCCCACAACTATTGTTGAACCAATTGAAATTTAAGAAAATGTAGGTATAAGATACCAATGCTTTTTAATAAAAATCAGTGTAATAAGTCCACACAGTGGTAAATTTAACCCGTCAGTCAAATCAGTTCCCGAGTAGGAACCGCACTTCGGAAACAGTGTATTTTACATGTTCCAATTCCGGAACAAACTGAGCGGACACAACTGAGTAAGTCATTACACCTCCTTTAGTATTACCTACTGTTAGATATATGATCTAAGCAGTTTTAGAAGGATAGAAAACACGATTGTTCCTAGTTTCCAGAAATTAACGATGGAGTCTTCCGAAAAATTAAAATATATTACCACAACCAGTCGGTCGCCATCGCTTGTTTTTAAATCAGCGGCACAGGGAGTTGTCTGACAGCTGTTGAATTTTGTGCTTTAATTTACTAAAAATGTCCAGTTAAGTATGTTATTATTAAAAAAAAAAACATCCGAAGAGGATTGGGAAGATAATTTTACTTAATTTTTTCATATAAATTACATTTTGGGAGTAAATCTGAAAATGACTTTGGAATTCGATCATAAAAGTGTCGAGTGAACATCGACACGAAACGTAAACTGTAAATTCATTAAATGCAGATTTGTTTAAAACGATCTACCCATACCTATTACACATTTTTTAAATATTTTTTTTTTAAATTCAAAATCTGTACATTTAATATTCAAATTATAATAGGTTCTACACTTTTTTAATGCTTGTGTAGAGAAGCGGAGTGCACATATTGCGATTACATGATTTTTGATTACATAATAACGTTGGATAAAAATGATAATAGAGAACGTTTACATAATAATGTTACATAATGGAAAAAAAGATAGTACCTGCTTAGGTAATACATCTTTTAATTTATCGAAGAAAGCAATCACTTTGTGGTTTGACATTATAATTTAAATGAAAAATTCTTTACATTAAGCCGCCTTATTTAATAATATATATTCAATAAAGTGGGTTAAAACAATGATTTTTTTCATATAGCTTATAATATAGTTATGTTTATACAATTTTTCCACGCCGGCTTTTAAACCCGAGTCCAGAAGTCTAAGGACCTTGCTTACCTCTCAAACACGGAGGTCGTCATTGTCAATTTATATTCTATATTAGATAGGTATTCTTTGTATCTATCCAATATTGAATAAATGATACACACTAGAAAATTCTTACATGTAGATTTGAATGGAAACTTATGTAGCAACTGACTAAGAAACTTTTAGTTATAGCCTCGAGAGAGCCAATCAAAATACAGCGTTGTCTCTTACTGTCTGACATCGTACAGGTGTTCCATTCCATTTGATTTTAAATTTGTACTGAGAGAGCGAATTTCTGAATTTTTAAATTTAAGGCCCGAATGATCAGACTTTTAGATCACGAAAACGCCCCCGTCGGATTTATTGTGTTCTCCTTTATTCTATGGTATCTATCTACTTATAAAAAATTTTCAAACCTGCATTCCCCAAAGCAAACCCCGTGTTTCACTTTACCTCTTAGGTATACAAACAATGGCACGTAATAAGCACTGGCTATGGTAAAGAGTAAAGAAGCTACAAGCTGCAATGCCATAACGTTGTAAGTAATTACAGTATGTTTTGTGTGCTTACCGAAAGACGGTAGCGGGCCGCCCCTTAAAGCACTAACCGGGAACTTTAACAATACACCGAATTATCGTTTTGACTGCAACGATTTCCAAGTGTCTATAATCACTATTATGTTGTTCGTAACAACCGCCTTATTCCCGAAAAGCTCCCAACCGCGTGGGCGGCGCTGGTTGTCAAATTTGAATGTGAAATTGACGTAAATCGCAGCCGATCTTCGCAATTCAGGTACTAAGTACCTACCTACCTGCCCACTCTTTGTTAGCGCGTTTATCCTTCGGTTGGGTAATGTAATTTTAGTTGAAATTAAACGGGTAACGCAATATAAGCAGGTATTTTCTGTATACCAATTAAATTATGTAACTATAAATAGAGTTTTTACACTGCCTACTTACCTATACGTTACAAGATACAAGTATGAGTATGTACCTATAGTATCTACGTATAGGTATATTTTTAAAATCAATGTGTACAAAGTCGTGTAAAATAGAGAGAAAACAATTCAACATAAAGGCATAAAACAGATGTGTGGGTAGGTACCTATATTCTGTTTAGTAGGTACCTTCCTGTCTGACATTTAAAAGTAGACAAAAATTGAGGGCGCTACAATCGTTTAAATGATTTTGAATGGCAACACAAAGATGGTTTTTTTTTCATATGAATATCGCACAAGAGTTCCAACTGCTCCCAACCGTTTGGAGCCAGTGACAAAATGGCATCCCTAATTAGGAGAAGGGGAATAAGAAGGTGGGGAAATACCTGGCTATTCAGATCTGGTCACCAAACACGGTTAAAAGCCATTTCAAGCAACGTTTCAATTCTGAACGGTGGTCTTTCACTGGGGCGATACTGAGAGTATCTCCCGCTCCGGAACGTGAAAACTGTGAAACAACACAAATTAATTAAATAAAATTTACTTGCGCACTTTACTTGAACCCGCGAACTTCGGATTCGTACCATGGAGGCCGTCACAGGAAAATCAAAATATTTTTTTAAAAACACAATCGTTCAAGTACTACTTGAATCAAACGGTGCTCAAAAATTAGTGGTCGGTACTTTCCGAAAGGAGACGATTCTACATCGTATTTTAAGATTATTTTATTTTATTTATCGCTTTGCATGGAAGGTAATTAGGATATGTTTGATATATTTCTGAAATTTTATGTATTAAAATAACCATGTAATAGATGTTAGATAAATAAAAATAATAAAAACAGGAACAAAATTATAAATAAAAATAAAAGGCACATTTTGTTTTGTTTTGCCTCGTTTCATTAAAACGAGCTGTCAGACGCGAGTATGTGAAAACATTTGAATGTGAATAACAAGTTTCAAAGACAAAGTTACTAGCTTGGTGTTGCCGTAGTAATGACCAGTTGCGTGCAGTCCATAAAACCCGAAAAGCTGTGCCTGCCCTAAGAAAAATGAACCATTAAAGATGTTTTTTTTTTTTATATCTCAATCGGTCTACACTATTAATATACACCAAATTTACAATTTTTAGTAAAATGGTATAATGGTAAAATTCATATATTCAATGCACAATTCATACCCAAATTTGAATATGTACACACAGCCTACCTTTGGTCATGCATTCAATGTAATGACAGTAGGGAAGTGGTTGCAAAACAATAAATATCTAATTAAAATTAGATGCAAACCATCCATTTATGGTTATTATTATTATTTATATTAAAAAAAACTAAATAAATACTTAAAATTTAAATACAATAGAAACAGCATTCAAGAAATTTGACCAGTCATCTTATTGAGGAGATTTGTTTTTGGATAAATCCCCAGGCCCCATCCAAGACCTCAGTCTTGCACAGCTTCATGTAGACATTGAAAAAAAGTGCAACATTTCCAACAAGGAACTACAGTCAAATTTTATTTTTATATGTAAATAATGACGTTCAAACTTAAATACCAGTATATGTATTTTTTTTTCTAATTGTTTATAAATTATTTTAGTTCCAATTTTACAAAGGCCGCCAAAGCGCTCCAAATCTATGGCCGGTCGATTTTGACCAGTTCTGAAGTTAGAATGTCAAATGTCAAAACAAGGATGAGATTTACCGTACAAAATTGTATGTTCTATTCACGGTAAACCATAACTAAACATAAGTAATCAAATTATGCTCCTTTTTAGAAACTTTAACTCAAAGAATAATAAAAGTATTAACCATTAACATTATCATAATATTCGTATTGATAATTGGTTTGTTCATGAATAGTCTAATTTATTTCATGAATTATAGTTGTTTACATTGAACAACAATTATAGAGCTTAAAGTCACCCAAATTAAGTTAAAAATTTGCCAAAATAAAAAAAATACATATTTGAAATGCAAAACAAAACAAAAACAGAATGCTCACGTGACGTCAAATGTTCCAAATGCAATGGTACCAACATAACACGGTGTTTTGATTAGCTGATTTTTTTACTTTCACTTTTAAATAACGATTTATAAATTGTAATTGTAATTATATATAATGAAAGTTATATATTCAGAATCGGCGTTTGCTGATCTATACGAATATATATTTTTAAAGTCATCATATTTTTCACCTGAGTTCCTTATTGTTATTTTTCAAATATGAATTCAAATATTTGAAGTCTGCGTAACTTCCCAAAGAATTCCCTTTGTGAGATACGTGGGTAGGTACGACAACACAATTCCTATCTATTAATAATGCGCGATGGATACTCTTTTCCAAAGAATCGTTAAAATATTAATAAAAATACGGCGTCCCGGCCTACCCCCATGTCGGGGACTCAAACCGGTAATAAATGTCACATTAATATTCAGTCATGTGTTTAACAAATCGGAAATAAATACGCCATTTCCAAATACATGGGCGCTCGCTTCCGGTTCTCATTTGTAATGCGGCGAGGGAGGCTCCCCCTAGTCAACTTAATATGATAACACCGGGTACATGTTATGTTTTATACTGCCTTGTCTTGTCTTGTCTCCTTGCTAGGGGCGGGGCCAATGCGGGCCCACCCTGTCCAGCCCCTCCACCCCTTGTCACATGGCCAGGGGGTAAGGATTCAGCGGCTAGGTACTGTATACTGCAGCTACTGTAGGGTAATGGTAGGGTAGCTACTTAATTAAATTACACAGCGCATTCCCTGTCATTTGCATTTCATGTGACAGTGGATGGGACAGGGGGGATATCGGTACCTGTGGGAAGTTCAGAAACAAGTTATTAATTTGATTATAGTGTGACTGCAAATTTGAATTTGGTTCCAGTGTATTCCTGAAACTAGATGAAACTTATGTAAATAAATGCGTATATTCTAGTGAAATAGGGGTTCCTGAAGTTTGCAAAAATCTGGAAATGTTTGTATTGCAGATTTTAATTTTTAAACCGAATTTATTGGGTAGGTTCTCAATAGCTATATAATAGAAAAACTATTTACCTGGTAAGGAAGTTTGTATTCTGACTCCTAACTCCAGCAAATTTCTTTCTTGTGATTGAAAAAATCTGTGTGATGTGACATCTAAGTGATGGACCTCATATTGAGTATAAAAAAGCTTGTTCATATTAACATTTATCTATCCAATCCAACCCTTAAAAATACCTGCTCGTACATTTTGCTCAGTATATTTATGGTGAGGGGTAGATCGGCACCCTTTTAATCAATTAATAAATTAATGTTAATTCGGACATTTAAAAAACGTAGTAAAGAAAGACGATCCATTTTGATATTTACGTACAGTCACCCGACAATTTATTATGTTCAATATAATTTTTTTTTTTTTTTACAAAATTTTATTATCCTATTTGTTTTTTTCTTCATCTGTATACTTATTTTATTCACGAAAATTTTAAAGATATAATAATATGATCAACTGCTTACAAAACCGTCAATTTAATTATTGTGGTGGAAACGCCGCTATTCTGGCAGACAATTTGTCTTACGTCAGATCCATATTCTGTCACTATTGATTATCTTAGGTTTTGTAAAAGAAGTAGTAAATGAAGTATAGAATCTTACTTGTGATTATAAATTTATACTCAATATAATTTTATTTTTTTAAATTTTATAACGTTTTGATAGTTAAAAAAATAGTGATTAGAGAAAATACAATTTTTAACCTATTTTTTTGCTATTTTTAACTATGGGAAAGAGCAGTACATTATTGGAGGAAAAGTGAGGGTGGCCATAATAGATTGTCAGGGGACTGTAGATACATTTATATGTGTATTGATACTCATTAACTTCATTACTACTGGTTATGGTCACTGGTACATCAATGATTTTAAATTTGGAACTAATTATTAAGCTAATGTGTAGCTAGGTACCTTCCTAGGAAAACAGTATTATTTATTTCTTTTAATAGCCATCGGCATGCCTACCTCAAATAAAGAATCTATGAAGGTACCTATTATGTCTATAGTATTCCCAGTAACTGTATTATCTTTATTAGATAGCTAAGAATGATTACTTTGTAACAACTTTGCAATTAGTTATTGTGATCGGTGCTGATAAATATTTGCACACGCCTGGCGCTGGCGCTTTAGTGTATTGGATGGAAAAAGTATGAATGCGGGTGAATGATATTAAATGTTATCGACCTTCCGCCAACCGGTATTCGCCGATAAATTATATTACCGTTGTTTTCTGCCACTTTTATCTTTATTGACAAGTGAGCACAGAGCAGGTTGTCGATAAATTATACCTAATTGAATAACTATAGGCACATTCGCTTCTTTCCCTGTCTGCGTAACTAAGTACCTACCTGCGTAATGTATGGGTACAAGTTTACACACTTTGCTAAATTATTACTTTACGTCTTTTTAAACTGAAGAGCCGTTTTTTTAAATTACCTCGATACCTACTGGATAGTATACTAAACTTATTATTTTTCTATCTAGTATCTAGGCGATAGCTGTTTCGCTTTCTGGAGACATTGTCAAAATTTAATGATGCTAAGTATTAACTGGCAGCTTATATTATTACTGTGTGGAAAAGGTTGACTGATTTTTGGTATTTTCTCTATCTATATATCGTATTGTAAAATGTTTGTGTACAGTTCCAGGGAGCATTACTCCCTCTCCCTGTGTCAACTATGGTTAGAGGTGCATAAACGTGGAGATAATCTATGAGGATAAAAACAAAATTCGAAAATAAAATTTAGAACCTACCTAGGAGATTTTGCATCGGCTAAGAAAATATTGAAACTTTACGTAAAAGGAACAACATCGGAAAATGGAAAACCACTGAATATAACTGTATGTAAGTAAGTACTTCTAATTAATATTAGTTTCCTATCTTAAAATGTAGGCAGGTACCTGAAGCTCTCCTTCAGATTGATTATTTTTCACAAAATCAAACATTATAAGTACTTACTTATATTTAATCTATATCGTATATTGACCACCTAAATTAGTAAAACCAGTAAGTCCATGCTTTCACAAATTGAGATATTAACACCATCTTTTAGCGTGCTTTTTAAATCTACAAAAACCTCATATTGGTATGATGATTATTATAAGTTAACACAAAAATCGTATCAAGTAAAAGAGATAGTAAAGAATTAAATAAAAAAGAACCATCAGCAAATATAAAGAAAAAAAATCGTTTTTTTTGGGAGGCATAGCTGAATTTTCGATTTATTTGCGATTCATAACTTAGATCTTCGACTTAATTCTTAACTTTAAACAAAAACAATCCTAAATTGTACTACCTATACTTTTTTATGATTAACCCGGCGTTGCTCGTTTACAATAATTGATTTGGCATCGAAAGTAACTATCTCCAAATAAAGAAACAATCATTTGAATATTTTATTTCATTCCAAACGTTTATTTTTTTCAAAATATATCTAAATCATAAAGTTCTTAAGTAAAATATTCTTCCCAAAAACTTTCTTCTTTTGAATATGAAATCTGTGGCTAACTAGAGTGTTATATCTATGGGCTAACCTAAATAAAACATGGCGGGTTCAATGTTCTTAATACTAATTTTAAAACGTTATAGCAACAGTTTTACATATTGGATTTCATTTAAACTACTTTCTAAACCTTCCCGGTACTAATAAAAACGAACTGTGCAGTTTTCAGCGAAACCGGTACAGTGATTTTCGAGAACATCGAGAACAAACAAACAAATAAATTTACATTGATTTTTACATATATAGATATAAAAAAGCTAAAATTTTATTGCATGCTTAGGTAGTAAGTAGTCATTTTGTTTTTTCTTATGTAAAGTTGACAACATGGACTTAGGTAATTTACTAATTAAGGTGGCCATATATATTACGTAGGTATTAAACTATAGGTACTTTGATATACATTTACAATATTTACATACCTAAGTACCTACCTACATTCTCATTAGTTCGCCTTAGGTACCTACCTATATTGCTAACAAATTAATGTTCTTCTTAATTAATCTTTTTCATCAGAGATCAAAAAAACATCGCACAACTATCCATAAGCATTACGACTGAAAGTTCCGTTCAAATTATAATGCTTTAGAATCGTTTCATTATTTAAAGAATTTAATTCCATACAGTTTTTCCATGAGTTGCCCCATACCCACATATTTATGTGTCTATTAACACTACATATTATATTACTTGAGTTATTGCAATATTCATTATAATTAGATCCATATTGGGTGAGCTTCCCGGTTAGATAATTCAAAGATACAGACCACCCTGACGAAAACCCTTAACGCCCTTATGGCAGAATCCCGCATGAAAAAAAAACTAATAAATCCATATTTCAAAGCTTAGAACAGCGAAACATATTTTTTTAAAGATATATCCCTCAGCGTACCTTTTGAGGAGTATCCATAAAGTCCAATGTTCCGCTCGTATCAAATCAAAGCCTTTGTCCAATATCGTATCGGTGCTGTATTTGTAAATTTTAGGCTATGATCTCTGAGAGAGAATGTGTAAGAACGACTGTAGAACCGCGAAAGTTATTCACTGTGAAATCTATGATAGTGTCTCTTTTAGGTGATGTCCATAAAGTCCAATGTTCCGCTCGTATCAAATCAAAACCTTTGTCCAATATCGTATCGGTGCTGTATTTGTAAATTTTAGGCTATGATCTCTGAGAGAGAATGTGTAAGAACGACTGTAGAACCGCGAAAGTTATTCACTGTGAAATCTATAATAGTGTCTCTTTTAGGTGATGTCCATAAAGTCCAATGTTCCGCTCGTATCAAATCAAAGTCTTTGTCCAATATCGTATCGGTGCTGTATTTGTAAATTTTAGGCTATGATCTCTGGGAGAGAATATGTATGAACGACTGTAGAACCGCGAAAGTTATTCACTGTGAAATCTATAATAGTGTCTCTTTTAGGTGATGTCCATAAAGTTCAATGTTCCACTAAAATCAAATCTTTTGTTCGAGATGGGATCGACACTGTAATGCAGACATTAGGCTATAGTGAACGACTGTACAACCGCGAAAGTTATTAATTATGAAATCTCTTGCAGCGTCCCTTTTATAGAATGTCTCCGTCCCTTTTATAGAGTGGAACATTGGGCATCCCAATGTTCCACTCAAATCAGATCTTTTATTCGAGATCGGATCAGCACTGTATGAGTATACATTAGAGCATGGTCTTTGAGACAACATCTCGAGCTGTGAATGACTGTGGACCATTTAAAGTGAATGGACCACGTATCCACCGCAGCGGGCAATAATAAAGAACGGTTTAAAATCCTGTCGGTCTCCCTCTAAAAGTCTTCGACCATCATAAATAAGAGAAACCCCCATTGTCCTGTTCATACGTTTGGACCATCCATTGGCTGCCCAGGGAGGAACAGAAATAACGCATGTCCCAGGGACCGGACCTCTCACCCATCTCCGTCAGGTGTCTAATTAGCACTTGAACTAATTTGTTTCCACGCTTTTTTTCTACGATTTACTATGGAATATATTACGTTAATAGTTTTATTTATAATAGCTCCATCCAGGCTTCGCGTAACAATAAAACTATAATATATTATTGCCGTGAGACGCGGCCTCTTCATATTTATTACATTAATGGGATATTTTCATTATTTATACGATATTTTATTTATCATAATTATAATAGTTTTGTCGGTTCGTGTAGGTACCTATCCACCTAATTGACGCTCTTTATTGTATCAGAAAATGACGCTGGATTTAAATAAGTAGTTTCACTGGACGTTTATTGAAGAAATGAGCGATTTAATCCGCATTATAAGTATTAATCTTAAATGCTTTTAAAATATTAATATTGAATTACGTCAGGTAGTATGCTTCTGGCATAGGGATGGTGAATCCCCTATTTTGCCAATATTTGAGTCAGCGTCTGTTTGCAAACAACTGTCCTCATGAATCTACCTATCTAGTAATTTCCGTCAATTTAATCCATAAATTTAATAAAATGGGATTAATAACTTTCATTACTATGGAAAAACCGATTTTAGAATAATGATAATATGTTTGTTTCTGAATCTGACAGGTTTACTGGACGGGGAAATGAGTAAACTAATGTTTTTCAATCATTTATGTATTATGAATTGCGCGCTTCTTCAACAAAGTTTTTATTATATTTTGTTTTAAAATATAATTATTCGATGTGTACCCATAGTTTAGTAAGTTCGTAAAATAAAATAAATTTCCCTGGAATATGGTGTAGAATCATCTTCTTTCAGGAATTACCACTAATTTCTGAACACGGTTTGATATTGGTGAGAAAAATATTCACTTAAACCATAGTGCTTTTTTTACAGATCCATCAATTTCCTTTGAACTGCCTTCAACCATTTTGGTGTTGCCATTTAAAATCATTCAAACCATGGCAGCGCCCTCCATTTGTGTGTAGATTATTTTGCCAACTTGTATCTAACGATTTGACTGTTTTGTGTAAGATGAAATTTCCCTATGGGTAAGTACCGAATATAAGCCCAAAATTAGTAATTTGACATTAGATGACTGTTCTTCTGATACTCTCCCCCGTTAGAGGGAGGGTATTATCAGAGCAATCGTCACTTGTACAGAAATGTACAAAAAAAAATCTATTATTTGTGCTTCAATAAAAAACGTAATAAGTTTTACTTGGGTTACCCTGTTTAGTGCCTAGATACCAGTGGCGTGCATTCCTCCATGACCTAAGGTAGGATGTGTGTAGTTTTTCAAGTTAGGGTATAAATTGTGCATTGACAATCGAAAATGGCAATTTTATGTTCTTCATCTTCTACTGATTGTGTCTTCAACTGAATAAATTGGCGTCAGAGTTCCCTACCAAATTCATGGAAAAAATACAATTTCTTCAGATATTTATCGTATGTTTTAAATATCCTTTGATAACGTACTACAATCTATTAAAAAAATCAATAATGTAACTTAAATACCAGTAATTTAAAAAAAGAGCTTTCATTGTGAAAATAATTTCTACAGTTTCAATTTTTCAAAGTCTGCTAAAACGCGCGAAATCTATGGCTGGTCGATTTCGAAGTTAAAATGTCAGATCGACCCCTTGGAGTAACAAGGTTCCATCTGACACGGCAATGTTATGCAATAATGAGTCTTAAAGTTACCTTCTATAGAGCACATTATCGCATGACATCGTTGTGTCAGATAGAACCTTGTTATTCCAAGGGGTTGAGATGTCAAAACAAGGACGAACTTTACCGTACCTACATAATTTTGTATTCTCTTCATAGTAAACCATAACTAAACCCAGAATTTATGGATTGCACGCCACTAGGTAGGTACCTAAGTATATTTACCATCAATCGCACTGTAAAAAAACAAAATGTTAAAATTTACTTTTTTCGTATTATTTTTCTCAATATATGTTCTTTTAAGATTTGGGACATTTTCTTTGGCAAAATTATAAAAAAAAATAGGTACGTGTAACGAATCCGGCTCGTATTTTTTTTGATAATTATGTCCCTCCAATAGTTCCGTATATAATCAGACAAATAAAACACTTATAAATCAAATTTATTCCACTTTTATACTCCGGTAAAAAAACCACGTGCTTTTTCTGACAGATGTTTGAAGAAAGAAAATAAACAAAGGAATTACAAAAATATTTAAAAAAAAATCTTTGAATATTATAAACAAATACCGTAGTAATATAATAATACGCGCAGCTCCACCAACATGCTACACCAGTGGCGTGAGTTGGAAAAAATAGTTTTTTTTCCATGAATTTTAATTTAATTTCCTGTAAAGTATATTTTTAATACATTATAGAAATTTAAAATTCTAAAAATAAGTATTTGGTCACCTACATATTTTACTCCTCGTTTGCTAATGTATATATAAATTTAAAAAAGACTTTTTGGATTGTATTTACATTTAAGGCCTCGCTGCTCGCGAACTGTCTAAATTGTTTAGAAAGAGAATAAAATATTTATTATAATAGCAATACAGTCTATAGTCCGGACCGCTAGAGGTGATAGTGTAGCATGTTGCCAGTATTTTTACGTCCGTGAAATTTGATTGCACGCGTAGCTTTGTTAAAATACTGGCAACATACTACACTAGCGTCGCTCGGTCTTCCCGCCTCTTTTAACAATATACATATATATGTGAGCAAAAAAGGAGTAAAATCATTTGTAGGTTACCTAATTTTTTTTTTTTTTTTTTAATTTTAGATTTTTTATAATATGTATTAAGAATGTATTTCAAAGAAATTCTACTAAAATGCATGGAAAAACCAATTCGTACAACTCGGGCCACTAGAGGGCGCTACTATAGCATGTTGCCATAAATGTCAGGAGCTGAAGGTATTTTCATTAAATTTAAGAGTATTTTTATTAAATTTAATAGTATTTTTATTAATTTTAAGAGTATCTTCATTAAATTTAAGAGTATTTTCATTAAATTTAAGAGTATTTGCTATAAATAATAAGTACCGTAAGAATCTGATTAAAATAAAGTACCTACCCAAAATACTAGTACAAAATAATATTCATGTTTTTTAACAGTAAGCTAACCATGTTATGAATGTAATTCATATTTTTCAATAAAAAATATTCTTTATAGTATGGAAATTCTTAGATTTAACAGAATTTAAAGTATAAACAAGGGACTTAAAAACTCAAATATTTCTATCGCTTAACTAAACTAGAAGGTTGAAGTGTCTCGGTCGTAAATATTAATTTATTCAAAATTTATTATTCGTATCATGGCCATTAAATTGCAGTCAATTAAGATGGTTGGTAAGTCAATATTAATAGCATGTAGGTAGTAGTTGACCTTTAAGATTGTAAGTAGGGACCTACTTATGAAAAAAATATTATTTATTAAAATTAAAATACTTATAGAATATTTATTTGCGTTTTCGGTCTATATTGTTTATGGAAGCCGCCTAGAGCACCGAATTAAAAGAATTGATTAATGGTTAATTGTTGGAAGGATAAGATATGCACAGATATTATATAATGTGTACTAAAATATAGAAAGGCTGTACAGTTTGACACAATTAACTTCTCAGTCGATGTAGTCGCTAGTGTAGATTTTTTTAAATATTTATATAAAAAAATCTATGGATATGAAAAACGTTCCTTTGTTAGTTCCTCTTTGGTTACCTTCAAAGATAAGTGTATCGAGCTGTAATTCTGTGCAGTTGTGATTGTTCCAAGAAAATAAGAAAGGAAAAAGAGGTTCAATTATAAAACATATTATACTTTCGTTAATATTCTTAAAAGGTAAAGTGACACATTTTACATAAAAATATATTGAAGACAAAACAATGCGTCATGTGCCATTTTCTATAGTTAAAATGGTATTTCAAAACTTCATAGCTCATGATGAAAATGATACTGGAAGATGAAAATATTTTACCTAGAAATTCCACATAGAAAAGCTCCATAAAATGTTGTGCTAGAAATGACATTATGAGCTGATTATTTTATTATTATTTTTTTATATGAATACCGCACAAGAGTCACAA